>WAAB01023178.1:504532-548209 GCA_013389865.1 Piaya cayana | reverse complement strand
AAGTCTATCAGAAATAAGGAAGTCAATCATTTTTACTTTAGTTTTTCACAGATATAAGAAGTCTCATTCATATAGCGAATGCTTGTGTAACAATAATAGTGTGAAGTACAAGCAAATTTTTTCCCATTTTTTTTTAGGTTCTGAAGTGCACAGTGCAAGTAGTCATAATTAACTTTGTGTTACAGTGAAATTACTCTGTAAATAGCATAAAGAGAGGACAGAGAGTCACTTGAGCCATGCTGTGCTACTCTAGCAGGACACTCTACTTGTCGTGGAGTTTTTCTGCTGATCTCATTAGCCCAGTTACCATTGAGATGAACGAGAGGAGTTGCTTGGGGGAATGAAAAACAGTAATTTTTTCTAGCACCTTCATGGGCTTGTCTGGGATTCCATCCTATGACTTCTTGCTCTCAGACTGAGGCTTGTGTTAGCATTTACAGGAAGTCTGATTCAGCTGAAGAACTTAAGAGACTGCAAGAATTTGTAGGATTAACTGTGTCCATGAAACCAATATGTCTTTTCTTACTTCCCAAACTGTTGAACTCAAATCCCAAAACAACACCTTATAATATCTCTGAAAATGTACACACACTGCATACATTTTATCAGAGGCCTAGTAGTTCTGTTCTACGTGTTAAAAACACACTGTTAAATACAATGGAGTTCCTGGCAGCTGTATATTAGAAAGGGAAATTGTATTAAATTTGTAGAGTAAGAGCCACCTTGTTCTATAGCTTTATAAACTTTACTTTGGGTTTCAGAATTTGCTGAAGAGGGGAATGAATAGTCACTCTTGACAGGAAATATCCAAGTTTGAATTCCTGGGTACATTCCAGTGATGTTGAATTTTTTTTTTTTTTCATTCTTTGTGTGGAGGGGAGGTGTGTGTGTGTGTGTGAGGCCCATAAGGCATTTCCTTTGCTTATTAGAAGTGAGCTTCATATGTTAATTTATGAGATGAAAGAAAAATGACATTAAAATGCATTCGAGGAAATGCATGCAAATAATATGCATTTTTAAAGGCAGTATCTAGACTATTGTACTTTTTTAAAACCCCTTGCACAGAGTGCAATTTATCTGGAATTAAACACTTCTGTAAGTAAGATAACTACATGCAAATAAATGTATTAAGAATTTTGAAAGATAAATATTTATTTGTGCAGTGGCTTGGATTTTGGAGGACACAATGATGTTAAGTTGCAGTCTTGAGCCAAGTTTCTGATTAACTGCTTTAAAGGAATATTCTGAAACTAGTATGTCTCCTGAACATGACTTATACATCAACTTATGTGTATCAGTGGCCCTGCTCCTACAAAGACTTGCTTATATGCTTAATGCTGCACCATACGAGCATTCCTCTTGAGGTGACAACTTATGCTGAGTAAAATCAAGGGTAAATTGTAAATCTTTTCAGGCTCAGATCTTCTTTGTGAAGCTATGTATGTGCACGTACATATGCAAACAGTGTAAAGTGCCATGTGTTACACTTTAAAAATGGCTTTTTACAGCTTAGCTCTATTTTCTTGTGCTGTTTGCCAGGTTCTTTACATTTAGATTGGAGTATAGCAGCACTGGCAGCAGAAAGGAAGGTTTGCCTGCCTTAAACTAGGCTGGCTGCTTCTGTGAAAGGTTTTAGATTATCTAGTAACACGTTATTTCTATCAGCTAAAATGAAGATCATTCTGTTCTAACGCTCAAAAGCTTTTTGATGGAAGCACAGCATGCCTAGGCCGTTGCAGAGGATTTTACTCCTCTGATTTCTCTCTCCAGCTTTCTCCAGCTCTGTGCTTTGGTGGCCAAGAAAAGGCCCTAAGGTGTCTGCTTCAAACTCTGTTCCCAAATCTGGAGTCCTTACATCCTCCCAGAGAAAAATTCCGCCTGTATGTTACAACTTCCCCCCTGCATGGGTGGCTTTTCTAGGGCCGTCAGCTGCCTTTTCACTGTGTGCTATAGAGAAGCATCTGGAGGAGTTTTTGCAACTTGGAGAAGCATTAACTCTGAAAAGTTATTTGTGTTGCTTTAAGTATGGCTACTCCCTGGTACTGTCATCTTCTCACCCATGGGAACTTGACCTCACGGAAAAGTTTGTGTGGGCTCAGAGTCATCATTTAAGCATGTCAGGGAATTGTTGTTCTTCACCCTGCACTCCACTCTTGTTACCGGAGAAGAACTCTGAGCCCATAATCAGTAACAGAAATGTTGTTTGATGCTCCTGTTAATAAACATTGCACACAACTGAGTTTATTGTCCTTCTGACATGAGTCATCCTCTAACACAGTAAAAGTGCAGTTAGCAGATGCTGACCACGCCACACAGTTCAGTACAACTGGGCTGGTATTTTTTATTATTATTTCTTTAGAGTGGAAATTAAACATTCCCCTTTCATTGGGAGGGAGAAGATGTATCTGATTTAGAATGACTGGAGTAGTAAGTCATGGGCAGAATGATGGATCTGAGATATACTTGAAGGGATAATTGTACACAACCAGTAAAGCTGGTAAATATTTAAGGGTCATGGGTTAAATGTCAGAGCCACAGTACTTGAGCTCAACTCCATAAAGTATCAAGAATGACTGGTAATTAAATCCAGGGTATATTTCACCAAAGGGAAATAAATTTGACAGCTAACAACCAATACTGGATTACCACCTCTCAGAGGTTAGGGATCATGCTAGTAATTGTAGGTGGTTTACAGTTGTTAACATAATAGTAATAGGTAGAATGATTGCTTACTCATAGACATCAAAATACCAAGCAAAACTAAATCTTCTTTCTGTTAAAAAGAAAAAAAAAAGCCCACTAATCATTACAGTGACTTCATTTTACTTCACTTAGCATTTTACTATTTAAAATAAACATCCTAAGGCTGTTCCTGCTCGCATCTCAAAAGTGACTGTAATCACTATAAAATGTCCTCAACTTCTCCCTGAAGTTGGATGTAAGGAAAGTTTAAAGTTATAATAGAAAAGTAGCTTTTTCTGAGTTATTTTAGGTTGTTTCAGAAAGCAATGTGTCTGCATTTAACAATTGTGACAAATTCCTTTCTTTCCCTGCCTCCACTCCTAAACAGATTTTTAATGATAGATAATCCTCTCTTGAATAAGTTCTCCTTGGTGATCAGCTAAGACCTCGCACTTATGGAATTTTTTAGACAAAATTTGCAAGATACACTTAAACCCATGGTTGATAATCAATGTGGTTTCACCTTCTGGAAACTGATGCACAGCACAAATGATGTAAGTTGTTTAAATTGCAGAGTCTCCTGTGTTGTATGTTAGGTGATCACCTAAACTAGACACCACTTTCTTCTCAGCAAGCCTCACTATTCAATAGTTTTTATGTTTGTCTGTAGAAGATGGTGCTTAGCACAAGGTCTGGCTGGAGAAAAGATTCAATTGCAAGTTTTTTTGGCAAAGGTGGGAACATTATTTAATACTGGAACAGAGGAAAGAGCTTTCAAAATGTTTAGTCAAGTGATGTGGTAGCCTCAAAAATTATCTCACATCCTATCTTCAAAGCAAGTAATTTCTGTAGCTAAGACCCAATTACTTTGTGACACTTGAAAGAGAAACCTCTCTGCTTCTGCCTGCTGTCTGATTGACTCTAGTCTATTCGGTGTTTTCCATCACCAAAAGCTTATTGTAATCACGTACAAATTACAAAGGATAATCTATTTGCGTGGAAAGGCAAATGCTTTTTCACATGTACAAAAGCATAATCTTTCATGTTTGCACTAAACAGGATGATTTAGTCTTCGGGTTTGAAAGGAAGAATACAAGCTAAGCCAAGTGTATGTAATTGTCTAGTGCTGAAAAAAACCCATAGTCATTTTCAGAAGTCTCAAGTACAGTTCTTTGTATGCATGTTGACCAGCAATGACAGAGATAGGCAGTGACTTGAAAACCTGACTGCTGCTTGTAATGGAGAAGGGTGTGTTGTCTTTGATAATTCAGTTCCTTCTGGCAGCTTGTACTGTAGTGCAGGTCAACAGCTCTAACTTGGACTTAATTAACTGGATTGGTAGCCATATAAGTGGCAGTGAAGACAAAGGAACTTACTGTTGGTGTAAATAAATTTAAGTAAGTCCCCATATGCTTTCAGGTCTCTACAGTTTTTGGCAGGATCCTCCTATTTATGATAATACAGAAAACACAGTTTGTATTTTGTTGCCTCACAGAGGCAAAACTCCTTGAAAACAACAACTTTGACTCAAGCATGCATAATGAGGTGATTTGTATAAAAGTTGGGAGATTTTATTTATTTGGTTTGTATTTTTTTTGTTTGGTTTGAGGGTTCTTGGGGTTTTTTTATCCTTTCCTGTACCAGCAAGCTTCCTGCTGGGACAGTTTCTCCAGGTTCCTTAGGGCATGAATGGGTTTGTGTGAGCAGCTTTCAAGTGACAGTGACCTGTCATTGACATCAACACTGTTGTTGTTCACTTGCTCACTTGCTGCCTTCTGCTCTTCCCCTTCCTCGCTGTTCTTCTCTCCCCCACACACCCCCCCGCCCATTTTCTCCTCCATGGCCATTTGGCTGCGGGCAGTCGTGATGCATGGCACAGCCCTTGGTTTGTCTTACAGGTCCTCCTGTTTCCTCCGTGTGAGGCCCAGAAATTTCCAACGTCTGCAGTCGTTTCAGGTCTTCCTTTCAGAAAGGCAAAAGCTGATGCGGAGATCCTGTCCAGACCTGTGGGAAAGTGCAGCCCAGCAATAGCTATTAATACTGTTCCTTTCCCAGTCCTTCTGAAAGGAACTCCCAACAGGAAGGTTTCAGCAGTCTGCACAACTTCGCGACTTTGCTTTAACTCTTTGGCTCCTACATCATTAAGCTGCCTCAAGAAAGCCACCTTACTTTTTTTTCCTAAGTATTCATTGTCTCTTGAAATAATTGCTAACAGAGGTTTACTGTTTAGAGTCTTTAAAACAGTGTTTTTCCCACTCCTTCCCAGAGAGATGTTAGTAGTGCTTGATTCAGAGATTATCAGCTTCACTATTTGGAAATACGTACTGACTGTCATCAAGGTTAATAAAACCACTTTAAAGGATAGTAGGGACATTTAGTTTGTCTTACCAGTAAATGGCCACAATGTGTGAAGGGGTTTACATGCTAACCTTTTTGGAGTGTAGTTTTCTGTCTTCCTCAAGGGTCTGTTCTCCCTCAGTCTACGTAATTCATTCTAATGAGATACCACACATGCACCGCAAGTGAATAATGGAGTTTCGCATTGTTATATAGCAATTGCTATCAGCCTGAGTTATTTTTTACACATAGGACATATCTTCCAGCTTCTCTTATGGGAGGTCTAAATAATAATTTGAAAGAAAATAGAGGGAAGGGATATATATTTATCCCTGTAACAAAGGGAAGCCACTTGAAGAGATGGTTAATTTTAGACATTTTTCAACTATTGATGATATAGACACTGAAATACTAACACTACAAGTACTCTCTAGGGGCACATTTTTACCATTTTTGCTCCTTTTTTTCCTCTTGGAAACAAAAATAACTTTAGTCAGTTTCACTTTTGTTTCTAGCCCAATACTAATAGAAGTCATCATAGTTTTTGTGGCTGGGCATTATATTACCACATTTGCACCTTAATTTGACAAGAAAGTATTTAATTTGTAAAATTGGAAGGCTGAGTTTAGCCTTCTTATCCCTTTTTAAGATCTATACTCATTTTTCAGACTTTTTTTAACACTTGTTTCTATAGTTCTATGGGAAAACAGGTTTATGAGTATAATTGTCAACGGTTACTGGTAAAATGTGTTTCAACAAGACACTCATATGGTTGTTGTATAAACAGTGAAAAGTAGAAAATGTAATAATAGAATATTCCTGGAATTTTTAATTTAGAATGAACTAGCCCCTTTTTTTAAGTATCATGGAAGATAAGGGATGGTAGCAATGTTACAATGTTGTTAAAATTAGAGTATCCCAAAATCACAGTTCTGAATTGTGCTATGCTTTTTTTAACTCTGATGGAGTTTATGTGTTACTCCATTCTTCCACAATCCTTTCCTTTAAACCTCCCAAGAAAAATAGGAATGCTACCTTAAAACCATGTACCTAAAAAGCACAATTTAAAATGTTGCTTCTCCTTTTATTAAAAAAGAATAAAAGGCTCACATACACGTTCTTTGTGGAAAACTAAATTATGTAAGAAAATAAATGCTACTTAAGAGGAAATGTAACAGATGAAGTATAAAGAGTTTTACTTCCTGTGTTTTGATTTTTAACCTTTCCCAAACTTTCTCTATTGTAAAGTTAAAACAAAGTCTTATCAGTGAGTGCCATATAGCAGCAGCTGGATAGCATTAGAGCCCTCTGTATGAGCTATTCTTCTTCATTACCTTTTTCATGACAGCTCTTACTTTGCACAGAAAATTTTACATTGTATTGGAGAATTATGTAATTCAGGTGTCTTCCATTCTGAATTAAAGTATGACTGCAGTAGAAGTGAGAGGTTTACAAGAAGAGTCAATAGAATTTTATGGAAGAAAAAGAAACCCATGAAATTTACGAAGTTCAGTGAAAAAAAAATGAGTTTATGCAAGGATTTTAATGACATCCCCCCCTTTCCCTGGCCCCACCTCAAATCATCTCCCTTCTCATCATTTCATATCAGTGAAAGAAGAGCATTATTTTCTTGGTTCAGATACAACATCTGATGGGAAATCTGCTTCTGGTTTCTCTGTGTATTAAAACTAAATAATATGATGTGTGCATTCCTATTGGAGCAAAAATGGCACATGGTCTTGTTCATTATCTGATAAAATAATGTCATTAATCTCTAACTTCTAATGCTTATTTTAAATTTCTCTGATTTATTTAAATAGTAATTTCAATTTGGAGCCAGCAGAGTGCTCCACTACTAGTACAGCAAATTACATCTTTGATTTCTTCCTCTAACGCTGCTATAAGCAGCATAGGAGTGCTGGAGAAGTGTTACCTTTATCCTGTAGGGTGAGACGGCATTGGTTTGTGTTACAATTTGCAATGACTAGGTTGGTTTGGACGTTTTCTGATTAAATATTTTATCACAGAAAAAATGTTGTTTTGTTTAAATCAAGTGTTTGCAGGAACATAGCAGTTTAAGTGGGAGTCAAATGAAAACCCAAACCCAGGCTCAAGTCATAGTTGCTTTTAGCAGAACTGCCAATTTTAGACCAAGGACCTACAAATTCAATCCTGCATTACAGCAGTACATTTTACCATATCACTGGATATTCTAAAATGGGTGTTTACAGATCTATTCCATTGGAATAACTTTGGAAGCAATGACTTCACTGGGGTTTCCCACATGTGACCTGAAACTTCTGGTCTGTGGTCTTTAGGATTCAGTGCTTTTTGGTCCAATAATAGGAAAATATTTATATGAAAATGTCACAACTCTTAACAAAAAAAGATGCATAGGGACAACCTAAGAAGAAGCACTAAGATGTTAAAGGATACATCTGAAGGACTAAGTTTCAAGTCCCCAGTTTGTTTTCAGTGAACTAAGGATTTAAGAGATGGACAAGGGCTTTCTACACTGAGCAACAGGTGGTTTGGGGATAGGTCTCTCCCGAGGCCACTTCTTTGTGTAAAGTGGGAAAGTTTTAACATTGCAGAAAGGTTATTAGGAATAAGATAGTGATATCTCACCGAGACCTGCCAGTTAACCTTCCAGCTGTTTGGAGTGTGCATTGTCTTATTGTAAGTATGTTCTGTGTGAGACCTTCTTGCAGCATGTAGCGATGGTAATGTTGGTCAAAGAGGCCAAGAAAAGTAGTGATATCTTCAGGGAAAAACCTTCCCTGCAAATTAACTCCTTTATACTCCTTCCTGTTAATTAATACAAAAGTATTAATGTTTGCTGATTAAGAAACCAGACCAGAGGAAGCCTGGAGTTGGCGTTTCTCATTTAGATATGTGTTTAGGCTGGTTTCCTAAGGAAACAAGGCTTGAGGAATCACACTGTTTTTCTGTGCCTTCCTCCTCCCTTGGAGCTTTCTAACCCGCTAGACAATTTCAAACAAGAGTCTCACAAGTGGCTTTAAGTCTGAAATCAGTGGCTTGGGAAGGAACAGTAACTGAAATTATTGCCCCACTGAGGGAAGGGTAAGTACAATTTTGCTGTTGTCCATTCTATTTAACAGGAGTTTCTTGGTCAGATGACACACAGGTAGGCTCTCACTTGGCTCTAGCAGAAACTGCCTCTCACCTAGGGAGAAGCTATAGGGAATATAAAAAGAGCAGGTGCTGTTGGAGGAGGGAGGGAACAGACGAGACATTAACCATTAATTGTTGCTCACAGGACAAATTATCACAAGAGTGGACTCCATAGGGAGAATTGCTAGTCTTCATATTTCATGGAAATTCTCCCTTCAGGTGTGGGACAATCATATCTTTATAGGCCATGATACCACAGCCCATACATGCCCATTGCTTAGCAATTTCTGACTGTAACCTGATAGCTTACATGGGAACCTGGACAATACCAGGCAAAGCAGTTGCATTTCCTGTGGCTAAATCCTTTTGAGGATGGCCAAAAGATATTTTTGTTTTAAAGTAATTTCCTAGAATTTGGGATTCTTGTTCATCTACTCTCGAGTCTACACCTGTGCTTTTCAGTTCTGGTTGTTGTGTCATCTTTGTTCCATCATTTCTGGGGTACTTCAGTTTAGGCAAGATAACTGACAGCAATCTGTACCTGCCAGCACTGTCACTCCTTAATCCAGAGAGCCAGACTCTGTGCACCTGCAAACAATAAACTGTCACCGTCATAGTGTAATTACTTTTTGTATTTTTTAGCAAGTTTTAAAATATGTAATAGTATTTGTATGGCTCAGAAACTTAAAATACATAATACTGTCATCATGTAGAGGCCAGATGATCAGTGTTGCGTAAGCTTTGCTTTTTTTCCACACTACCACTTTTACATCTATTCATTTCAAAACTTTCTTCAACAGATGTAACATATGTTATGGTCTGATAGCTGCCAAACTCCAGCTGCAAACTTTTTGAGGCCAAGACCCTCTTCTGAAGCTCTTTGTCATTTTGAGCTTAGACATATATTTGAGGACAGTTCTCCAGCACTTAAAGATCTTCAGGGACAAAGTCCAGAAAGTCAGAAAAGAGCAATCACACCCAAAAAGAGACTGAAGTCTGAAGAGTTTTCAGTACATCTCTGTCTTGGTCCTGTTTTTAAAATAATTAAGTAATTTTAGAATTGCTTGTTCCTATCTCTCAGGATGTTGATCCTTCAACCCATACTACTTCAATCTCTCAGTCTAAATTTTATCCATTTTGTATAAATTCTGATTTATCTCAGGCTTGTCTTATGTTCCATTCCTTTCTGCTGTTGCAGGGTGCTTAACTCCTCTTTAGAAGTGGAATGAAGACTGCTAGCTGAGTCTGGGTTCTTACAGTAGGTGGGAACAGGTTTTGGACTCTGGGACAGCAGGTGTCCTAAATCAGCCTAAGTAGCAGTCTCTTTCTACAGGAGTTCAGCTAGGACCCATAAATCTTTACTTATCAACCAGGTTCCTGTTCTTTGCCCCACTATCTCTTCTTGGTCCTGGCACTACAGCAAGTGACAACTTGAAAAGGTTGGAATGTTCTCACTGAAAATGTAAGTGGAAACAGGAAGGAAGCTCAAAGAGTCAGAGAGAAAGAGTTTTTTTCTCTGTTGGTTGGACGGAGCAAGATTCCCTGCAGTCAAAGTAAGTAATTTGGCTTCCAGATCACTCTTCTGGAAACCTGCTTGGATGAAGATGAGCAGCGTGACAGACTTGAAGTGCCAATGCTTTCCTACCCAGAGGAGAACTAAAATAGTTATTAAAAGTTTTGTGTGCAAGTTAGTTGATATATATGCTAAAGAAACATCAGGCTAGAGATATATCAAGTTAAGACTCCAGCTGGTCTACAGATGGACTGAGAATGATTAGAGAAATGTGTCATCACAGAGGATTACAAGGAAATCTTGAGAATAACTAGTATGAAAATACTGAACTTTCAACAGCATATTAGCTGTTCATAGGAACTACCATTCTGGCTCAAACTAGAATTTCTTCTTACTGAACACCCTGTCACTGTCAGTTGCCGATAATGAAAGCTTGGGAAAGGAGCATAAGAACAAGGCAAACTTGTAAGCAATCCTTCTCAACTTCCACAGTAAGGAGGGCGTTCAATGCCTATGAATTTTCTAAGGTCTGACTATGTCTCAGCACTTAGATAAGGCATTATATTTCTAAATCTCTATGAGATTACCTGACAATATTGACGTAATGGTTTGTAACCAAGATCTCAGAAGATTATCTGAGCAGGGAAAACAGATGCAGGACTGTCTTGTCTAAAAGAAGATATTCTATTTATCTGAGTGACACAGCAGTAAAGACAAAAGTAGATGCAGTACATATCTTGCAAAACGTGTTACATATACAAGAAATATTGAATATGAGCTTTTGGCTTGGGTTTGGTTTTTTTCAATATGATGAGCACTACAGAGCACCGTAAGCCATTCTACAGCTCAGTGAGATACAGAATGGTATGATTCAGTTCTACCACTCTACCACTACGTGGCCTTAAAAGCAGTACTCTGCCATCAATTAAACATTCCTACTAATACTAGAGTATTCAAAATAGAATCTTGGTACATTTTAGCTGTAGATTTTTAAGTCAGTATCAAGGAGTTACTTGTGGCTTCATGTTTAATTTCTATTAGATTTGAGCAAGTCAGAGAATTGTTTGAAATTTGGAATTGCTTGGACACCAGAAACAAGAAGAAATCCTGAATCTGTTGTTGGAGGAGTGAGCATGTTCAACCCACAGGAAAATCTTTTTTCCTTCTCCAGTTCTCTTGTTTTTCTGTGAAAATGTAGTGCTTTAATTGTATAATTTGTCATTTTGTGATGATTTCCTCAGATTAATTCTTGAACTAATAGAATATGTATATGAAATATTAATGTATAATTATTGACTCATCGGGTACACTTCTGCCTTGACTCAGTATATTTTGAAGAGTCTTATCAGAAGTGTCACCATTATTAGTACTTTGAAAAATTCAGGCTAGAAAGACTAATGAACTTATATTTGTAAAGTGTTAATGTATCAACACAGTTATACTTTAATATTTATAAAATCTAATCATTTCTTCTTCTCAGAAGTCTATATTTACCAAGGGTTTGGGTTTTGGCTTTTTTTTCCCATGAGACATGAAGGAGATGCTACTGCATTCGCTTAAATCTACCTTTTATTTTTATCTCCTTTAATAATTCAAAAGTGCCATTCATAGGTAGCAATTTGCACCATACTCTTCCTGGTTAAGTCTTTTGGATTTCTTCCTAAATAGTACAGGTCAAAAAAATGCACATGAGTGTGTGGGTAACTTTCATAAAGCAGGTGTGTCAGGAGTATATTCATTTGTGCTTTCATTTCAAGATATTTACAGTTTCATTNAATTTGCACCATACTCTTCCTGGTTAAGTCTTTTGGATTTCTTCCTAAATAGTACAGGTCAAAAAAATGCACATGAGTGTGTGGGTAACTTTNTTGAGAGAAAACAAAAAAGGCTTTGTAATCCTGTGCTGCATTCAGAGTTTAGATGTCACCTTATAGAAGTTTTTACTGTAGCCTCCTCCTCCACTTTTGCCATGAAACACTGAATCATTCCAACATGTCTCTGAGTACAACTGCAACTCTCATGTTTTAACCTGACACCTTCTAGATGAGCTTTCTATACCAGGGAAAGGAAGGACATTTGATGCTTCTAATATTATTCTGACACCTCCCCTTCTCAGAGGAGCCAACCTTGCTGGCTGCCTTGGCTGTGAATCCCAGCATGAGACCACATTCAGGGTGATTAATGTACACAGTGGTACAAACCACCCATCAGCTTCTCCCAAGGCATTAATTCTCATGGCATAACATCTCATGTGCTCATCTGTAGGATGACCTGGGCAGAGGCCCAGTGGCACCAATATTTTTTTGTCTTTTTAATGGTTATCCAGAGAAACTAGTTCAAAGCAACTGACAGTGACCTCCCACACTGCTGCTGCTGATTCTCAGTAGCTGAAGACTTTCTTCCTTGTGTGGCCCTCACACCTTACAGGGTAAATGGGTGATCTGTACCATGGCTGCAGAGAAAAAAAAATTTAACTCTTCTTCCTTAGAAAATTATAACTTTTCTTCTGCTTTTGGGTTGGTTTTCATTTTGGTTTTTTGAGGGGGTGCAGAGGGGGCACAGATAATGTTTTTTCCAGAATGTTTTTTCTCAAGAAGCTTGTCACATGGTGCTATTACAGAAGCTGTTGAGCAGGCTTTAAATTAGCTTTCCCTTTGGTGCTCCACTGTATTTTATGTTGGCTAAACACAAAAAAAATCTAATTTAGCAATCTTTTTTTCTCCTCCCTTTTAGTATTTATATATGAGAGCAAATACTGCAGTTAAAACATTGTCTTTTAATAACCTGCCTGTTTTAAGAAAAAATACGGAATTTCACTTGAACAAGAACATTTTTGTAATAACATAATAGTCAGCTTGAATAATGTGAACACAATTGTGCCCACAGGATGAGGCATATGACAGAGAGAAATTTCCCCAGTTACTTTGCACGTGGCTGTTTCAAATTACCTTAATAACAGGGCAATGCACACAATGAGAAATGTATTATAAGAAGGTATCTCATCCAAAGCAAATAATGGCTGCATAATCCTCAGTAGCTGAAAAAGAGGCAAGTATATAATGAAATGCAGAACCAAGTATGAGGGAATGTCTTATTACCTAAAACACTGACTTAAGCTTAGGCAAGGTCTATGAGTATAGATAAGGTTTTCTAAGGCTTCGTAGTATAGTTGGAAGCAGTAGCAAAGGTTTTGGTCTCATTTTAAGGTATTTTCTTACTTCACTGCTCTAGGTGCAAAAATGGTAGTCACAAATAGTAATTAAGCCTTGAATCTCCAACTACCTGATTTGTGGGATCGAGAAGAGAAACTGGTCTTAAAATCTCCATAAAGATCATAGTTAGTCTTGGATAGTTATTAGTGTAACCTACTTCTCAATACAGATGAACTGCAGGGTGTATAACCAGAAAGCACCTGAGAGCAGGCTCTGTGAATTTAAGCTGATGAAGCCCACTGTGCTGTTTTGGCTATGCAACTGCAGTATGCTGGAGGAACCAGCTTTGAGTGCCCGCAGCTGCCCCTTCCCAGAGTGTGATTTCAGTCCCTGCAGGAAACTAATAAAGATCTTGAGATGATCTGAGGTGATGAGATCATTAGAAGAAAAAGGCAAATCTCTTGGTTTTCTTACTCTAGCTGGAGGTAATTAGGTAAACTGAGACTGGAATTGGAATATGGGATATATGTCAGTTTATGTACACAAACTCATTCCCTAATGTGAGAAAAAGACTGCCTTTAGTTTCCTGTTTTCCACCAGTGCTATACCCTGTTCGCACCTTGACAAATATATTTCTTTTGCTGAAAACTGTTCTAAAGATCATGGATGTTACACACAATATATTTTTAAGTATTTTTTTCTAGGGAAGACCCAGGCAGAGAAAGGACAAATAAAGTTCATACTTGAAATGCATCTTGACTGAGGGATTGAAAAATGTCATTGTAGTTCTATATAGATATTTGCATGTAGCTGAACTCGCTGCAGTGTAGAATTCCTCAGTCTCTCTTAACTGTCATAGGCTTATCTCCAATAAAACCCGGGACATGGTGAATGTTCCCAGGAAAGCAAAGTGCTGCCTGTCTTTATGTTTCCCAAAGCGAAGCTCCCCTCAGATACTATGTGTGGTCCAGAAGGCCCATGGGAAAATTCTAGATGAAAGAGTTTCATGTAGAATTGGATGTCTCAAGCTTTTAAGCAAGTGGCCTTTGATTTTAATAGGAGTATTGTGACTTTATGTGGTCAGCTCCAGAGTGTGTAACTCATATCTAAGAAACAGAGGGAGGTACTGTGTATATGACTGTAATACAGCAGGTACAAGTGATGGATAGTTGAAGGTGCATGTGTCTAAAAGACAAAGTACTAAAACATTTTCTGAAGCATGCAATTCTATCATCAGAAATGTAATTTTTTTCTAAGTTCTGTTAGTAGCTAAAATTACTTTGTTTTAGCTTCATTAGATGGATTTTTTCCTTGTATCTGCCTTACTGTAAGGATTTCAAATGCCTTAGTGGGTTTTAAAGTCTTGTGATGAATGAAATAAAGAATCAAAGTGTTCAGTTCCATAGAAGCTAATGGCTGCTGCTGTTGTTGCATCAATTCAAAGGAACAAGTAAGGAAGAAGTAGGTTTTGGAACCGTCTGCTTTATGGTAGTTCACACTACTGAATAGAAATCTGAGAACAAGACTTGAAAGAAAACAAAGAGCTTTACAGCATTTTTTTTTTCAGGAAAACACACAGAAGCTAATTTTAGCTTCTTGATCAAATTGACCCAGTCTTTAACCCTGGCAAACGTTACCACAACATACTTCCAATAGACAATACTTTGCATACCAGCATTGCGCTGGAAACAGATGTGCATGCAGGACTGGCTTTTTTGGGAGACTCTCTGAGAATTCCAGTGGAGTGAAACACTGGAAATTCTTTCGTCCTAATTGGGTTATAGATTGGGTCTTCTTTCAAACCCAGGCTGGGATCTTTTCAGAGTCACTTGTGCTCTTTAAAAATGTATTATGTCACAGCAATGTTTTGACCAGACTTTCAAAATATTCACTAGGAGAAAGTTATTTGGCATGAAGCTTGATTATTATCTTGAAAAAAAAAATGATAACAGCCGTACTCTTCTTGGGCTATGTTGCAGAGTTTATATAAGAACTCATTGGACTCATTCATTCAATACAGACCCAGTTTGCAAATACTTTTGAAGGAATTAAAATTGCATGTAGACATTAGGTATAGGATATTTACCAGAAACAATTGGTGAAGCTCTAACCTGGTTATTGATGGTGCAGCTCATAACCAGTAAGGCTGCATAGGGTACAATACATGGGCTGGAGTTAGTTGGAGCAGTACTAGGATGAAATAGGTATTTATTCAAAGATAGATTTCCATGTGAATGCTTCATTAGAATGCTTCTAAGCCTTTTGAAGCCTGAATTTGAGAAAAAGCAAGACAACTTGAATTAATTTGGTAACTGAATATTATTTTCTGATGCTATCACTTATCTGTTAATTTAGTCTGCTAGTCACCTGTGAAGTCACATCCCTGTCTGTATTTGTGGGCTAATGTGACTTAGAAGACAGGAAAAAGTAGCATTCAGTGTAACCAGTATTAAACACACAGAACTGATCCAGCAATGTGCTGATTAGAATCCAGAAATGTATACAGACTTGAGAGAATGTTACATTCAGGAAAGTTGTGTAGAAAAAAACCCCAAGTTATTTCCATATCAATCTTCAGTTAAGTCTTAGGTAAAGAATAGCTGTAACTGATCATTAAATTTCATCAGAGATTTGTTTCTATTGGAAGATCTTTTCTTAGATATAAGAGAAAGAATGCTAATAAGCATTTAGTAATCTCCTGTCCTCCCAACATTTCTTAAAAGGTCAGTTGGGCTTGCATCACAGAATTGGCATGTTAGTGTTGTCTTACATCTGGAAAGCCCAATACCAATGTTTTTATTCAGCCTGTTGAGGATACATCAGTTAACATGAAGGTGGATTCTGCCTTGGAGGAAAATGGCAAATGTTTGGTATGCTGCCTTTCTTCAAGCTTTACCACATGCATGACTTTAAACCTCTTTGTTCATGCCTCCTCTAGAACCTAGTATATGTTTGGCTTGGTGTTTGTTAGCATCATCGTAGACACCTTCTGGTGTATCTGTCTCATACAACTGTATACTTGTTGGTCAGTGCTAGACTTGAACCTCTGACTTGCTGTAAAGTTTCAAACATGAAGCTGATGGCACAGCTGAGGACTAGGACTGATTAGGTGTGCTTGCTGGGTCTATTGGTAAATGTCAACTTATAAGAACTTTATCCAAAAATAAGCAGAAGCCATGCAGTATATTACAAATAAAATGTCTGTAAGCGACCTTCATTTGTAATTATCATGGGGTTTGGATATTGTTTTAATTGCCAGCATGTCACCTCTTGCAGAGTCTTCAGTCAGCATTCAAGGATTATTACTGAAAAGCATTTATTTATTTTTTTTATTTAGAATTGTGTATCTCTTGAAATATTTAACAAAATTTTGGAAATTAAAGGAGAAAAATCATTGTTTCAGGGGCATTAGAATTAGCAATTTATTTTCTCATCCCTAGCATTCCCACTTGCAGCTTGGCTCAAAAGATTTGAATAACAAGTCATTATCATAGGCAGGGGTGTCTTCCTTTTGTTAGGTTATGTTGCACATTTTGTAATGAAAGAGAAGAAAACTAATCTTTAAGGAAAACTGTTTTGGTTCAAAATATCAGACATTGCAAAGCAGCAGATTTTTTGCAACCTCTCTCTACTTGAAGAAGTCCAGATGTATTTGAACTAAGCAGTGAGGTTTATTCCAGATGATTGATTTAGGAGACTGTTTTGGATCCTGTAACTAGGTTAATTGTAACTATTAATATTGTCATTACTACTCGTCAAGGAGATATTAAAGAGAATGTGAGGATAATCAACCTGTAAGACGTATCTTTGTTCCAGGTAACAGTGTAATTGTGCCAGGAGCAGAATAACTCTTGCAGGGAATGATTGCTGTGTAGTTGGTTTGACTACAATTAGCATGTGGTTTCTGTAGCACAAACCTGTCCTTGTGGCTGCATCATTAAACCTTGAAGCTCTCTTATGATGGTCTGCTGGCCAACTTGGCCATCTGATTTATGGAGACTTGGCAGACTTAAAGGCCCAGGTAGCCAGCCTCTGTATTTGCAGTTGTGTAGGTCAGGGTAAATGCAGGTGAAGGAAGTCTGTGTGCTTCTAATTTTGAGTAATGCAGTATTCACTCATTTCTCATGGGGTAGCCTACCCTTTTCCTATTTAAAGTAACATCTGTGGTTGTACTTAAATGCATGTTTGAGGACTTACTCGAATCATAGCCAGGGCAGGTCAAGTTGTAATGATTTTCTTACACGAACAATACTAATTTTTTTTCCTACTCTTTAATTTCATTTTCTCACTACTGCTTTGAAATTTGCAGTACAACTTATATTAGTAAGGGTTTGTATATAACACTGAATTTTTATGTATTTAGAGAAAGTACCAGTCATCTTAGAAGGAAGTATCAGCTACATCTACTGGGAGTTTAGATAGGGTAAGATTTATTCCAGCATGTCAAATAAGTTACAGTAAATAAATAAATAAATAAATAAATATGGTTATAAACATGCATAGTGCTGATTTTCCAGTATTTTATATGATGATTGTATTAAACTTTTTCCATTGGAATACAAAAATATCTTCTAAGTTAAATGCTTGCCTGAATTAATCTGAAAAACTGCTTTGTTTTAATATGTGAAACAGAGTCGAGTTTTGTGTTGCTAAAGAAATGCAATCAAATTTTCTCTTTGGGAGACTTCTTATAAATAAGGGGATTTTTTTCCAAGTACAAGGTAAATTTTTCTGGTTATGACTTACGTGTCAAATATTAAAATGCCAGTATTTCTGGTCATCTTCATGAAAAAAAGCAAACAGGCAGTGCATTCTTTTCTTTTTGTACTTGGAGAGGAAAACACAGCAACTGTTGAACTTAAGGATACTTCTGGACTCTGATCCTTCAGACAGCAAATTCAAAGGATATTATGACTCATGTGACATTATTCCTGAGCATAAAATTACTCACATATGAAAGTAATGGAATGTGTTTGAAGTTTTGGGACAGCATTGTGGTCACTCAGCAGGTGGTTAACTTGTAGCCTGGAAAAACTTTGTTGGTGGTTCATGTTTTGAGGAGAATAGTTATTAAAGATAGTAGAAAGGCTTGAACATCTGATGAATTGGCCAGTGATGTACCAGTGGTGTGCAGGAGAGGTGTGCTGTGCATAATCAAATAGTACAAGATAATTGAAGGCAAGAGTAAGAGAAGTTCCTTGTCCTGTCACATGCCTTGCTCTTTGAGCAGCCCCGTGAATTTACCGAGGCCGTTTGCTGGGTTTAAGTACTGCTGACATGAATAAGAACCTAGAATCATATGTGTGTTTTATGTCTCATTCGTAAATATCACCACACAAGGGAGTTATGAGATGGTTTCTGCTCATTTTGAGTGAGCAAGGCTTGTTGGGGATGAAATCATTTGCATCAATTTCAGCTGGAAGCATGAGCGAGTCCTTCATTTCGCAATGGATATGAATCTTTCTGGCTTGAATTCTCCACTACACTCTAGTGGCAGGAGGGGCTGATAGTGGTACCTTCCTCCTGTGCTCTCTGTCTTCCAGTCTCACCTTCTAATGTAATCAGAGGAGCAAAAGCAACCTGAATTAACACTGCTGATGTCAGGTCTGTGGCAGAGTTCTCAGCAGTGCAGAGTCATAAGTAAAAATGCTGATGTAGAACATTTCATCAAGCATGTGCTTCCCTCCTCTTGTCCATACACCAGCTGTTTCATTTTGGTCCATGCTTTAGGCGCGTGGTGAATGAACTCATATTTTAGAAACAATTTAAGTAGAAGCAGATTTGTGCATAAATCTTCTCTTGAAATATTTGCTTTAATATCAGCCCAATTTCAGCTGAGTGATGAATATTAGAGTTCTACTAAATGTACATGCAAACAGCTTGAGTACAAGCATAGACATTCCCACATCTCTGTTTCAAGCTGTGGGGAAGTAACTCCAAAACAACCACACTCATTTGTTATTCTAAGATTTCATTCCATAACACACCTTTTAGGAATTTGGATTCTAGGGGTTTGGCTGCACTGCTTCAGCATGTCTTTCCATCTTGTGAGCTTTTCTGCCAAAGTATTTTCAGAGAAAAAATTCTGGGCAAAAAAGCAGCAATCTGACAGCAGTGTAAGGTGTGGTGTGAGTAGTGACCAACTAAGCACTTAGAACTGTAGCCCTTAAAATTAAGTGCTCATCTCCTGGCTTCCTTATGAATTTTCATATTGGTAGGGATGACTGGGACTCCATCTAATGTAGTGTCAGCAGGCAAGGTACGCTTAAACCCACACAGCTCTTGGAGGGTCACTGCAGTGCTGAGCTGGTGCTGTTCCAGCTGGTATTCAGCAAAGTATTTAGGCACAGGAATAGTCTGCTGAGTTCAAAGGACCCAGATGAGACCTTTAAAGAGAAGGGCAAGCAGAAATGCTTTTCCGGTTCTGGCCCTAAATGGATGGAGGGGGAAAGATGTTGCCAAAAAGGTTTAAAGCTACTCAACTCACACAGCCACTATGGTCTTATTTAAAATACTGGAAGACCTAGTACAAATTTAGAAAAAGACTCCTTCAGCCAGCCTTCAGAGTTTCATGTCCTTGGCAGAGACAGCTGCATTTGATTGATGGGTGCACCCCCCTGCCTTCCCTTCACACCATGTATGTGTGGTGAGGGTGTGAGATTCCTCCAGTTATTCTTGCTCTTAGGTTGAAGCAGATGTGCTGCCTTGCTTTCTTCAAAGAGAAAATGTCTGTTTAGTTGCTCTGAAAAAGTCAATTGCTAGGACAACAGGTCCTCTAATTCTTTTTGCAATTTATCATCTGTCTGTTTCTCCATCTGCATGGCCCATGGCCCACAAAGAGAAAGTGATGACAAGGCCAGATGGCAGTAAGCACTCATTGCAGTTTAGCCCAGGTGGTCACAGTGCTTAATGGACAACTCAGCTTGCAAAATGCATTGCTGGTGGTGAGGACTTCTGATTTCATTTTTTCCTGCTCTGTTACTTCTCGAATTGAGCTAATTGTCAGGATAATGCAGTTTTCTGCTCTGCCCTAAGACCTTTTGCCAAGAAGCGACTTAGCATGAAGAAGAGGAAATGTGGGATGCCTCCAGAAAGCAAAAGCTGTTGGCTCTTTATATGAAAACTGGGACAAACAGACATTAGCTGAAGTTGAATACAGCTCCCTCCCTACTGAAAGGCAGATTAGGGCATGAATCTGAGGAATCATGCAGGGAAGCATCCTTCCCAATGGGACACACATGTCTTGGAGGCACTTGCTTCAGTCTTCACACAGATGCACAAGCCCTCTTTTCCAGGCTACTACCAGATGTCTTCTGATAGCTAGAGGAAATGTGAAACCGAAGTTAATACTTGGTGGAATTTTTTTCCATGCTTCTCCCTCCCAAGAAATCCAGAAGCTACAATTTTGAAAGTAGAAGGAAAAATAAAAAGGAAACTGAAGTTAATTCATTTCCTTTCCTTCAGATTTTCTTCTACTACAAAATAATAACGAACAGAGATATTTTGACAGATAAAATTTTGCTCTTTGGCCTCCTCCAGATCAAATAAGAGTTTATTTTGATAAATTGATTGATGGGGCAAATTCTGCATTCAGTACTTCTGGCCTTTATCTTGCAACTGTTCCCATGCAGGTTGATGCAAGGACCCTCTGGGACTCCCATTGTGAGGATTCCTCACTTCCAGATGTCATCAGAAGGGGACTGTCACTGTTTTTTGTTAAATAAAACAGAAACAGCTCCGGGAAAAACTAATTATTTTTCACCTGAAATTATAATGACCAGCATTGTCCAACAAGAGAAAAATCACATTTTTTTTAAATTTATCTTCACTTAAGACACTCAGTATTTCCAAATAAGTTCTAAGGTGCAAATATCCCAGCATGTTTCTAAATCTGAAAATCATGCAGGGTAGTTGGAGAATGAGAATCCGTTGTCTGAAACGGGACATTCTAGGTATTTCATCCTCAGAAACTTGGTCATAATCCTCTGCACAAGAGCTTTCTCAAGTGAACAAGTATATGTGGAAAAGACAGAATGGGTAGAGGAAGAAATTGCGTGTTGACAGTAAATATAGATTGCTCAATAGAAGAGAGAACAGAATTGGTCTGAAGAATACAATTAGCATTTTCTTCTCACATGACCCTATCTCTTTTACCAGAAAACCAGTACAAGTCTTATATGATGTCTGCCTGATATTGCCCTGTTTGCAGAGACTAACTTCACTTGTAGACAGCTGAATCCTCAGAGGAAAATTTAAAACAGTGGTGTCTAGACTGGTGATATGACTCATGAATGCACAGCCTATAACCAATTCCACACTGTCTTCCTGAGTCTTCAAACTGCCTGAAGCTGTAGCTAAGGAAGACATATAAATGTGTATGTGTGTTTCATTTGGGAATCATTATACAACTGTTGATTTTATAATCAACTCTTATTTACATAATTACCAATTATTTTGGATGATGGGAGATAGTTTATGAGATGCTAGGCTGTGTAAAAAGAAGTAAAGGAAAATGCAGAAAGATAATAAAGTGAAAAAGCCTCAAGTGAAACAAAAAAATAAAGTGGAGAAACAGAAGATGAAAGATCTTAAAAGCAGTCATGAAAGTAGACACAGTGATATATACTCAAGTTTACATAATTAAAAAAGAAAAAAGTGACCATGTTGACAGGAGTCCTGAACTAGACCATTCTCTGACATTAAAACCAAAATCCTTCAGAAAATACTTGACGAATAAATAATTGTCAACAAAGTTCTTAGTAGGACAGTCAGCAGGCTAGCAATCCTCCAAAAGAATAATAGAACTGAGCTAAGAAGAGCTATAAAAGAGCACCAAGCATTTGAGCTTACGTCAGAGCGCAATGTGGATTCTGCCATAGCTGGAGAGTAAAGGAACAAGCTAATAAAAACAATGTGCATTTGCATACAAGGGAAACCAAACCACCAAACTGACCGGTGGAGCAGCCAGCATATAATCCCAAGGGGACAGCAGCTTAACCAACAGATGTTTGCTTAAATAGCAAACATGTGGAATCTTCCGGTGATGGATTTATTCAAATCCAGGTGGCCAGGAGCCAGGAATATGAAAAAGAAACAGGGTAAAAATTATATTTATACCTCTTTACTGGCCCAACAGATTACACTTTTCATGAATGAGAGAGATGTCAGTTAGCACGCTCTACAAAGTCCTGATTTTTTCAAGGTCTTAGAGTGACAGTGCCCAATTCATTCGGACATGAAAAAAATGAGCTGACTTAAAGATTGCAAAATTCTTCCCTCAGAAATGCCCTTGACTCAGCTGGGATTCGTGGCATGTGTGTAAGCATAGGAAATGTCCCAGCTCACACCAGATATTTTTTCTGGTTTTTTTTCTTAGAATAAATCTATCATATGTTCCCCATGAGCTCCTTTGTAGCTCACAGGAGACTCAAATGTTTGTGTATCTGCTTTCAGATGACACAAAGCTGATCAAGTTCTCCTATCACATGCATATGGACAAGAACACTTATGGAGTTCCACTATGCGATTTATAAGCAATGAGCGTCTCCTGAGAAGTGGTCCCATTTATTCTACTATAAAGTAAGCTTATATTCACCTAAAGAGCATAGAAAGATGACTACTGGTGGAGAGTTTAGAGATTTAATGGAGACTTTCAGAATTAGGTAAAAGCCATATTTTGCAAGGTAAACCAGGTTCCCTTTTTCAGACAGACCACGTGGAGCTCTGAATTAACTTGTGGTTTTTATCTGTTTGATGTACTTCTATGTTACCTCTTGCATGAGATTACAAAATCCCAGAGGAAGGAGCTGCATTTTCAGTTGTGTGTTTGCACAGTGCTAAAACCAGATTGGGATTCCTTTGTGTTGTGCACAAATATGTAGGAAGTGAGTAGACTCTGCCCCAAAAGACTGTCAAGCTTATAGACAAGCCAGATAAAGGATGAAAGAAAGAATGGTTTAAAAGGTACCAAAGGTCAAATCACGACAGGGCTACGTGCAGGACAATCTCCTGACATTCAGCCTGATACTCTGCCATTGGACTACTCTGCTGCTGCAATTGCACTTGGAGCACTTTTCCCATGCAAGTTTAGTTTATCAGAGAGAAATGTTTAGAGTTGTGAGGCATTTTCCCCCTGTTCAAGAAAGGAAGAGAGTACATGAAAAAGTATATTTGCTTGAAAACTTGTAGATGAGGCATAGCTTGTAAAGACAAGGTAGTAACATTTTTTCAGTAACAGAAGTAATTCAAGACCTGAAAAGAGTCTTGATTGTGTGAAAATATTAAGGTTGGTTTTTTTTACAAATTGTATAATTTGACTTCATAAAATCTACAACTTCTCCCAAAAAAATTTATCTTGCTTGATTTTTATACCATTATAGATGTAATGATGTTGATTGATGAAGGCTTATTTTAATGAACAAGGATGTCAAATTATCTTCAAGGTTTATGCCATGCTTTTTGTCCAAAAAGTTGGCACATTTCTTAGTGGAGAAATGTTTATTCAATACTGTCCCAGCAGTGAAATGTATATGCCAAGATGTGCAGGTGCACATTTACTGCGTAGAACTGGGGATGTGGAGTCATTTGGATGGGAGATGCCAACTTCATCCATAGTAAAGAGGGTCTTAATACTGTACAAAGGGAGCAGGCAAAAGCTTTTTTATTTTTAAAGTCTCTGTGGGAAGCATGGGAGACAATGTAGTTGCTGCTTTGGGAAGCTTTACATTTCAGTGAGAACCAAATACACCAACCTCAGCATTTGACACTGCAAGTTACTTGTGACTGTTGAGGTGAAATCCTACTCCTGGTGAACCTCATGGATAATGCCCCTGCTGACTTTAAATTCCATTAAGGTGTGAGAGAGTGATTACAGGCTCAGGATTTCATCCAGGGATCTGAGGCACTTCTAGCCTGTGAAAAGCACCCAGAATTTCACAAGACTGCAAGAAGTACCGTGCAGTATCCTCTGAATGTTAGTGTCACTCAAGGAGACTGAGATGTGTAGTGAAGGAAGAGCTTCTCTGCCCAGTTTCCTAATGCTAGAAGGAAATACTGTGATGTGTCCTGCAAGCCTGTGTTGGGCAGTTTCAAGGTATTTTCTCATATGTCAGTTAAGTATTTAAATGCATAATACGAAAACATTATTATGTGTGTCTTCCAAAAAAAAAAATCAATTCCTTTATTTAAAAAGAAAAAGGGAATTTGTTCAACTTTCTGGGAACATTGTCCAGTTAAATGTGTATCTTCCCTATGGTCCAGTAAAAAATTACTGTAGAGTTGCCAAAATTCATCTTGAAAAGTAAATAGAAAGTCCTGCAACATTTGCTCATCTAAATGAGATGGCTATTGTACAGTGCTTTTCCACGTTTAATTAATCTTACTTTGGGCATTGAAGTTACTTGAAATGGATTTGGTTTTAAGACTTTTATATACTACCAGGCACAGTTAACTTATCCGTCTTCAGCTGAGAGGTCTATTAGTATTTTTTTCCATCACTGTAAACGTCTTTTTGCTGTAGTTAATACTTATCCATCTATCTTTATGATTTCAGTATTGTTTTGTGTTGTCCCACACTTTACCGGAATTCTTAATTTACACATTTGGCTTGGCTGGGTCCCTTTCACCCTGCCTACAAATTTATCCCATGTCATCTCCTCATAGCAATTTATAACCTCTATAAAATGTCATGTAGAGTCACTTTTTATGTTTCTGAGTAATGGTTAGAAAGAATTGCATAGGGAATCAAAAATCTAATGAGTTGTACATTATTTTACTATTTATAACCAGAGAGCAGTCATTGAGAATATGTGGCAATTTTACAGCAAAGAGCCTGGACTATTGTGCTTTTGAATGTAATTTATTAAGCAAATAAAAATCTTATTGGTAGCAGGTCCTGTTAAACCTGTGGCACTGCAGGAGCTCCAGGCCCATACAGCTGTGGAAGTTTCATAGTACCTGCATATATCTTGCATGTCTGGACACTAATATTTTACACTTACTTCATAGTTTTATTTATTCAATTGCTTTTATGCTCTTGATCGGGCTGTAACCAGACATTTATAGCAGAAACCTTGGGTGGGGATGGAGAGGGCAGTGTGAGAAATAAAATGCATTTATTCTGGGAAGATTTAAATACCTATTTTATGAGGCATGGTGTTTAGTAAGTCCAGGCAGTAGAGAAAACGGCCAGAATTTTAGTGGCTTACACCAGCATAAAAATAATCTCAGAAAATAACATTAAAGGAAAAAAAAAAATCCTAGTTCAAAATCATCCTGTGATAAGTGAGAATGGATTCAGTGCTGTTTGTGAACTAATTCTGGACATTTCATTTCTTTCTTTCCCTGACAACTTCTCTTAATAAGCTTGTTTCACTTACTAGAAGGAAGGCTTCTAAAGCTGTAGGGAATTAATACAATTTCATTGCATGAGTTCATAGTTGTGTGTGTAGGTAGATAAGTTTGGCTTTATTTCTTTCACAGTAATTTGTATCTAGCAGGAAAAGCTTTTTTGTTTGTTATTTTTTTTAATACTTAAATGATTGTGGTTCTTGTTGCCCTCCTGACTTATATGGATATAAATCAGGATTATTTCTCCTTCAATTACTGAGATTATAGCAATATAAAACAAGCATAACCAAGGCCCACCTGTGCCCTACATTTTAAAGAGGGGTAAGACCAAAGGCTGCTCTGTTAATAATGTGGCTAGCATGTTTGTCATTGATTAGATCGTGCTATTTGCATAATGCTTTAAAACTAATTAAAAGAACAAGTTGTTGTGCTACTTGCATAAACATTTCCTCTGGAAAATAAAAGCAGTTATTAAAACCTTATCTCCCCAACATCCATCTTAATCAATGGTAATTTAACAAAAGTCAAGAGACAAAAAGATAGTAGATACTGAAAGAATGAGGTGTTTATTTGTATATGTTAAAATTGATAATTTCCACTGTTCTGTACTACTGACTTGTCTTTGCATGAATTGTTTTTCTGTTCTTGAGAAGCCAGTTCTGTGTGTGAGAAATAGCAGAGGGGCTAGAAGATCCCGTACTATTTCTGTGGCTTGGTTTTGTGGGACTTTTTTTATTATCTGCAATTACAGGTTGTTTGGGAGCTTCCCCACATTCTGCTCCCAGATTTTGGAACATTTTCTGTTGTCATG
Source organism: Piaya cayana (assembly GCA_013389865.1). Lineage (NCBI taxonomy): Eukaryota > Metazoa > Chordata > Aves > Cuculiformes > Coccyzidae > Piaya > Piaya cayana. The sequence goes on along the minus strand of WAAB01023178.1, from coordinate 522,231 downwards.
GCTTCTGTTATTACTTTTAGTGGCATTTGCTTCAAAACATAGTTCTACCCAGAAATGCTGTGGGCTCAGGGAGGGTGAGTATTTCTGGTCATGTGGTGCTTGTGATATGGCTCCTCGCTGCTGCCCAGTGTTGTGTTGCCTCTTATGGAGCACACATTTGCTGTGCCATGCTGCCTCATCCTGTAGATGCTAAAATAATTTCTGCCTTTTTTTTTTCTTTTTTTTTCCCAGAGAAGAAAAGGAAAGCATGCCTTAGGCTGGTTCAGAAGGCACCAGTGGGTTGAAAAGTCTGTGAGAATGAGCAAGCCTTCTTCCCGCATTAGTATTAAGCAGGATATCCTGTTCCTTGATCATTGCCTCAGGGATGAGGGACTTCTTATATACAGTATACCTTGGTTTGTGGCTGAGAAAAGAAGAGACTTCATCCATTTTAGGAATCTTGAAGGGGGGTGGCCGTGGCAGGGGGGAGAAAAAGTTAATAGGAAACAGATTGAGAAAAATATTGTATCTATCCTTCTGGGTGAATAAATCAGTGACTGAAACAGCTTGATAGCTGTAACCATAACCTACTACACTGCGTGGAAATAAATACTCCCTTTAGGTCACTGTCTACATACCGTATCATATCTGTGCTCTTGGCAACAAGTTCCTGCCATGTGCAGTAAACGGTTGTGAGGGCACAGATGATGGACAGTAGAGTTTGGGTTTTTAACAAAAAATAACTGGAAAAATATCATTCCTGGATATTAGTAATGCATCACTTAGGTTTCACTACACCATGTTTATGTGCTGTGTGGTTGGGATGTAACTTGATTGCTTGTGCAAACATACAGTTAAACCCTACCTGGAATATCAGGTAGTTATGCTTTCTCTGATAGCATGGCTATTTCATACTAAACTAGTTCTCTTTTCAGTTTCATTTGTTAGGCAGTGTTTGTAACAGTATGAACAGAAGGAGAAACTAGCTGTTACGATATCCTCCACACTGGCAGCTTGAATTAAGTTTGTTTTTCTCCACCCAAAGTCACTCTCATATCCCAGGGAAATACTTTCAAATTCATTTGAAAACAAAGCTGACAAAGGTCTGTAGATTTTGCATTTTTTCTATAAATTACTAGCTCTTGCTTATTTTCAAAACTGCTCTATAAACCAAAGTATCTGTGCTTTGTATTTCACACCTAACAACCTGCTTTACTTCATTAATTTCTTCCCTTGCCCCCTTCCCATGTATCTAGGCTGCCACAGCAATGGTAGCACTGAACAATTTTGTTAACTTCAAATTTTCGATTTTATTTACTAACACAATTGACTTTGAGAGGGGGAGTGCTGGCCATCATCTTCACAGAATTTCTCTTAATTATTGAGCTAGTACCTCTAGGGTCCAGTAAGGCTTTGCACTGTTAGTCAGTAGTAAGTAACTGAACTACTTTTTCTTTATTCTGTTTCCTATTCTTTTCTCTTTTTTTAATTTTGACTTCTTTGGTACTTTCTGGCCTTCCCAAAAGGGAGCCCCCACCTACTGCAGTAAATTGTAGCTGTAGCCTTGATAATACAGTACTTGGACAATAAAGTCTCAAGGGGTGCTTACTGAAAGAGATTAAACTGTAATTAAACTGCCCTGTGAGTAAGAAGGAAAGGGGGAAAAAAAACGATTTGTGGTTTTCATAAAGCAGAGAAAAATACATTCAGTGGTGTTCACAGCACAGAGACTTTTTTTCTGCCGTTTTGACTACAAAACAGTCTTATTTTTAGCTGGAAAGGGTTTTGCAGTAGTGCCATATCAATCCCACAATCCTGTTCTTGAAATAATTGCACCAAGTTAGTCCCCAGTCAGCACTAACTGAAAAGCAGGAAAGAAACATTTAACACACATGCATTGAAGTGGATGAAATTTACCACAAAAGTATGAATTTCTGTAAACAGTCTACAGTCCTATGTGTTTATATTTTAAATGGGGACTTAATTGAACATGCAGCTATATAATATCCTTTTGTTTAGGCTTAAAATTTTGTTGGGTGGGAGTGGGTTGCTTTTTTTTGTTGTTGTTTGGGTTTCGTTGTGTTTAGGGTTTGGGGGTTTTAATTTTTTTTTTGTTAACCCCTCCTCTTATCAGCTTAGCTATTAAATATTGTGGTTTTCTAGCTATCAGTCTCCGATCAGCACAGTTAGTGCATTTTACCTTGCAAGGAAGTGCACTTTGAGCCAGCTGGAGCACGAAAAATGTAGGAGCTGGAGAAAGTCATAATTGAAACAGGCGACTGCTCCAGTACAGACAGGAAATAAAAGGAAGACGGGGCCCTTCAATGGATTAAATTAGATGTTTCAAATTCAGACAGTATCAGGAAAAAGAAGACTTATGTTAGAAAAAAAAAGGTAACAGTAAGTTCATTCAGCTGAACTCCCCCCCCCCTTAACATGTGTTTTTGCTGGAATCTTACTCTGATGCACTGAAGGGTAGAAACTACACAGACCCCTCTACTTGCCAAACAACAGAGTAGCAGGTCTCTGTACTAATGTTATACTATTCATATTTTCTACCCTTTCAGACAGTCTTTGGGTATTCTCTTTCTGTAAATTAAGCACAAAATTGCATTGGGCTGAAGGAACAAGATTTCAGCTGCCCAGTAGTTACAAAGATAGATATATTGTACGTAAAGCAAAAGCTTAAATAGTATGCATTTCCTGCATATTAGTTTGAGATACGCCTATCACAACTCTTTATATGTAGTATGTGTTTGCATATGTAAATTATATGTACACTTCCATACAAACTAGTTCCATCTTGCTGTACAGCCACTAGTTGTTGACTTGCATGGCTTTATTGGCCTGAAGAGTTTTCTCCTAAGACATTTGTGCATGCATATGTATGGTACATTATGACAAGGTATGAAGATTTTTATGAGCTCTGAATTTAAAATGCTATATTATTCATGTGTAGCTACGCATGAGTTCTTATGGCTCATTCCAAGGTAGTGCCACTGAAACCCCCGTATTATCCTACACCATCATGCAGTCAGTGAATCTGTGACACACATGTATGCAACTGGTTTTGAATGGTTTTTTTTACAGTTTAATGGCAAATTACTGAAGCTAATATTTATATTTGTTCCTTTTTGCTACAAGATATATCAAGTTTTAGAAGCATGTGAAAAGATGTGAGGAAATTACTTAACATTAGAACAGGTCAAGATTTTTTAAATTCAAAATGTAATTTTCATTCTGATAAAAACATTTTTCAAGTAATAATCAAAAAGATTGTTGGGCTTTTTTTCCCAAAAACTACAACCTCTGTATTTTAAAATATGAAGGTGGGCCAGAATCTATTAAAACCTGACCAATCATATACATCTTGCTGTGTGCCTTGAAGCCTACTAAACTTGGCACTTTAGGAAAAATGAAATCTTTGACTCAGAACAATTAGGGTTTACAAAGCGTATAAATTACGGCAGGAATGCCTCTAATCACTCATTTACCTTCTAAAATGCCTCAAGGGCTTGGGATTAGAAGAGAACCATAGCAAAGATTAAGAAGTATCTTAGAAGCAAATGAATGTAGAGACATGGGGGTTTTTTCTGTTGGTGTTTTCTTGCTGTAAGAAAAAATATTTTTAGGCACACGGTCTGTGAACAAAAAGCTATTTATTGGAACAAAAGGAATTTTTAAAAGTGAAATAAGCAGATGGAAACCTGATAAGAACACCAGAGGAGTTGAAGAGGAAAAATTAGATGAATCATGAGATGAAGTAAATTCCTTAGCTGTGCTATGCTTCTGTGCAGATTTTGAGTCTGTCCAACATTCTAGAGGTGTTCAAAAATAAAGATTTGATTTTACATATTATGTCAATCTGAACCGTGTAGGTTGTTCCCTCTTTTAAAAATAAGATCATTCATTCTTTCTGTCTTCTGTCAACTTAAGTGCATGCTACTTTTTTATATCCAGACAAAGACTAATTAGATCCCAGAAGACAAGGAGGTAAAACTTGGTAGAATTATGTATTACATTCTTTGATTTGGTCAGCTGAGTAGGTGTTGAGTAAAGGAAATTATATTAAATTAAGGATAAGTTGGTTAAACAAAGGCAAATGTACACACAGTGTACAAATTTATGTATCTGTCTTCTGTCTTCTTAGTGCATTGTCATTCTTTCTCAGTTTCTTGCTAAGTTTTTTTGTGTCTGTCTTCTGCGCTGCAATTGCTTTTGTAGTTTGTGCAAATGTCAGCAGGCAAGTAGCACCAAGGAATGCAACCTAGATAGGACTAAAAGTTACCTGCTGAGCTTAGAAGATCTGGGAAGTTGCCCAAACATGGGAGAAAAACAGAAAGTTTGGTTGAATCCATACTGCTGAACCATAGGGACAAAAAGTACTGAAAAGTAAGTTCTTCGTGATATTCATGGGTTGCAGTTTGAGAATGGATTAACTTCAGTGTCTTTAGTTTTTATGTCTTTTGGGTTGTCAAGTTGGTGTTTGTTAAGGTGTATTTCCTATTTGTGAGATACATGGGAGGTGAAAAAAGAGATTATTTTTTCTACAGCTTAATTTTTTCCTAGATGTTATTCAGTATATATGCATGCTTGTAGAATTATATGATGCAAGAGATTTCTGTATTACATGGCTCCCTTTCTGACCATCCCCTTTGTATTTAGAAATGAAAAGACATTGTGATACCTGCTTTTGCTGTTAAAATTAATCCCAGAAAGTTTGACAAAATTGGGCTTGAAAATACATGACTGTATTAAAGGATACCCCATATTATGAAGATGCCTTTTATAATCTTTATTTACATTGTTTGAACAGCAGTCACCAAGTGGAAGTATTTTTAAAGTAAGCATTTTGGAAAACATTTCCAGTGATTCAGCTCACAACTGATTCTTTGCAGGAAATACGTATTGTATTGTGCTACTGTAAAGCATGCTTCTGGGAAATTATTATTGAAAAATCTGTGAAAAAAGTACATGTTCTTTCTTGATATTGTGGAAAAATAATACTGTGGAGTGAAGATTGTGTTTATGTACTGTGGAATCTAGAGGTCCTATTTAAGGCTCTGCCTGAGTGCAAAATAGTAGAATAGATTTTGTTTCTTCAGATCCCAACTTGGGTCTCCAAAAAGTGGATGCTCCATTTTAATGGCAGCCTTCTCAAAAACTTCAGTACAAAATCGACTCAAAGCCAGGATTCTCAAAGACTTACGGAGTGATTGTAGCTTTGTGTGGGCATAAGTAAACTGGCTTTTTGCTAGGTCTTTGAGGAAGTGAAATGTGCCTCTGAGGCAGCACAGGTTTCAGTCACAGAGTATTTCCTTGAAGAGGCAGACCTTCAGTAGCTATGACCACAAAAAGTCTGTAGATGTGAGAGCAGGGAAATCAATACAAAATTTTTCACCTCCGATTTGTTAATTGTGCTGTGGGATAGTGACATTTAGGTATTCTGCCAAAGAGACTATTTACACGTGTAGATGCAATATCCATTGAGGCTAGGGACATCTCCAAGTCATGCCGTCAATCATAGGTCTAAGACTTGAATTCAGAGCTGTTTCTGAAGCAAGGTACTGTAGCACTCCAGGAGTAAGGAACTAGAGGGCAGCACAGAGAATGTAAGTGAAACAACCTGTTCAAAGCAGTGCTTGGTGGCTGCTTCCACTTGGGACTGGAGTTCATTTGTTTGGAGAAATCCTCAGACTCACCACCTACTGACAGATGAGAGGTGTGACCTTCTGCGTTGTTGACAGATGACTGACTGCAGCGGGATGATAAGACCTTGTGATCAACACGAGTGCTCTGATGAGATGTGCAGCCCCAGTCCGCTAAGAAGGAAAGGGTCTGGGTATAGCTCCCCAAGCTGCGGAACTCAAAGTATTTGAGGATTTACTATGCATTCTATTTGTCCAATATCCCTGTGTTACCTTTAAAAAATGCTAGAAAAGAAATCTGACTTCAGTGTTTTCTTCCTTAATAAATTAATCTGAGCTCAGTAAACTGAGGGAGTAATTGGGAGCACTCTTTCTTTTTCCCATTTCTCCACATTACTTTATATTCAGGATTCTGAACTTTAAAAAATAGTGAAAAATAGTAAAAAATAGTGAAAAATCAGTAGGTTTTTTTCTGTCAGGGTAAAGCATGTTTGCACTTCACAGGTTTACATCACTCTGCATAATTTATTTCTGCCATAGTCAGCATAAAAGGTTTTGCCAGATTAACAGAAACCAGAATTTGGGCCCACTGCTTGCACAGACATTTGTGCAATTCCATAATAGTTTCTTATACGCCTACAGCGGAAGAATGAATCAAGAGTTAATTAGCACATCAGGAGATTCTCACCCCAGCTTCCTGTCTTTCTTTTGTATTTCATTATTATCCCCACCTTCCAAACCAGTGTTCCTAAGCATGTAACAATATGCAGCTCTGGCCTGCAGACATTGATAGGAAATATCCCTTCATTTACTATTGCTGTCTTGCATTTTGTGTTAGACTTGTGGGTTTGGAGCCAAACTACCAACGGCTGCCTAGCTTCAGGAAGAAACAACAACCATAGGTTTTTCTCATGGCTTTTACCTGAAGTCATAACTTGTAGATAGATACGTAGATACTTGTGAACCTTTTGGCAAACTTGGCCTGAAATTTGTATTTGTAATGAAGCCCAAATCCAGAGGATATTTGGGAGTTCACTGCAAAAGTTTCTCATGTCTCTGTGGGCATGTTGGCTGCAGCAGATGCCAGCTGGATTGCCAGTTCTTCAACCTCCTTTTCACAGGCACTTATGGAGCCTGTTTGGGGAGATGTTGAGCAGCACATGTAGGAGCAAGGTGCTGGTAGTCAGTGGAAACCAGGCACCTGTTTGCCCTTTTACCTTAGAAAACTTCCCTTGTGGCTTTTGAGTCATGGTGAAGTCTTGTAAGGGAAAGCTATTAAGCTGAGTGAGCTTGGGTGGAAAAAACACAAGAAGCACCCCTGACTGGTTAGAGTGAAAGCATGTTCTCCTGTCTGAGCTTGCTGACACAAGGAAACACTGTTGGAAAACACCAGTCTCGGATATATAAAGCATTACCATATGATAACCACAGCATTTCAGCTGCTTTGCAGAAAATGCCTCCATGTAGGCTTTTTTTGCTGTGATAAATGCAATGAAGCACTTTTCTGTGTGGTTTTGCATGCCTGTGCTGTTGCCAGGGTACCACTGGTGTGCTGCTGAGCCTTATTTGCACAGGGGTAATTTGTTTGAGCGTCTCTAGCCCTGTATGCTATCTCAGGTCTCTCATACTCAGCTGTGGTCAGTTGTGTCCTTCAAAAAGCTTGTATTGCAGTACTTGAATCGTGCTTTCAGTTAGGTGGCATCTTTTGTAGCATCTCAACTTATGGTAGTGAGGAGTTCTCAATCAGCACACCACCTCTGGCTCATGAGAATGATGTTGCTAGAGTTGCCCTTTTTTAAATTTTGTGATGTGTAAATAGCATTTTTTGAGTGCTCACAATCTGATGACCTTTTGTAAAATGTCAGGCCAGTTTTGTTTCCGCAGCTGCAGCTGTAGACGTGTATGGTCTCCCATGCTTTACATTCTTCTTGCTGGTCTCCCTCATGTTTCTGAGAAGTATCCTTATTTCTATCTTCTGGCCATAATGTGCTCTCTGTCATCACTTTGCCTTTTTAAACCTTGCTGTGTTCACTGAAGGCACAGTTGTGTTTCAGCAGTACTTTCTGTGGTTCTTAATCCTTCATTTTGTATTCTTGTGTAAAAATCCTTCCTGGGATGAAAATTCTCAGTGTTTCAATGTGTTGGACTATTAACGACATTGATAATCAATTTGAAAAACAAGTAGGAGAAAATGTACTGTAGCAGACTATACTTTCTCAAGGATAAAGCGAGTAAAAAGCACTGAGGAGCTGCAAGCTGATGCTGAAAGGTTTGGTAACCTTCTGAAAGTTAGTTTACTTTTATAGGGAAAGCAGGATATTTTATTTAAAACCAATATTTGTAAAAAGCTATATAAAGGAATAGAGTTCTCCTCTACTCAAAAGTATTACTCCTCTGCTCCTGAGCTAAAGTGAGTCTAGGTCCTGAAGCTAGGTCTTCAGGGCCTTCAAGGTCTGGTTACTGTCTACTGAAACTCAGCAGTGCTTACACCAAAGTGATATTTAGATTCTGTAAGCCAAAATCTCCTTTCAGGCTAGTAACATCTAAAGTAACCATAGATTTACACCTAGGTAAACCCATGACTTCTAGGCAGCTATTTAGGACTTACACCACTCTAAACGTGAAAAGAATGTGGCAATAAATGATGACAATAAAAATGCTTTATTAAGCTGTTGGGACTGCACTAAAGTCATAATAAGCACATCTATTTACACTAGCATTCATTAAAACCTAACACACACCAGATAATAAAAGATCAAGTTCAGTGCAGATACCAGGCTGTGACATTGTTGGACTCTTGAATTTTATTAGCTCTCTGAAACAGGTCCCACTTAAGGAAGCTCTGCTTCTCATATTTTGGATGGTAAGCAGGAGTTTACAAGATATCTCTCCTCATTTTCCTGTTCTAAGCTCTACTATGAAATGCTCAGTGTGTGCAAAGGTTGCAATAGCAAGACCCACAGTCTCACTATGATGCATTGACACGGGATGCCAAGTGGTGCCTGTCATATACACACAAGTGGGCCTTGTTATTTCTCATCTTCTTTATACATTATGGCATGAAAACACTGTCAATGCTTGAATAATCATGATGAAACTACATGAATGAGTAAGGTGATTGGGATTTGGAATTTATATGTTGCCCCAAATGGTTTGACTTCAGACACAAGATACCAAACCTGAGTCTACTCTTCCATTTCCAGTATATGAATTTTACCAAAGTTCTCACTTAGTATAATCACCATTTTATATCATTGTACAGTAATAACTGTCTAATATACTGTAAATTATTGTAGGTCTCTTCCTCTAATTTGTTTGCTGAGAGGAAATAAACCATTTTTATGGGAGGGAAATGAAGCACCATTTCTCAGAAAGCAAAGTGTGCAAATGACCATCTTATTATAAGAAAAGAGGAAACATCAAAAGATGCAAAGCTGTTTGTATAATCATCCCAAACTACTGTGGTCACCCTTTCAGCAAACCTTCTTTGGTTTTCCCACCTGTTCCCTGCATGTCTCTGCACCAGGCCACTGCATGGTCTGCATCTGCTCACTGTGCAGACCTTCGAAAAACTGCAAAAAGAACATTATACTAGGCAAAAATGTCCATGCTCATGCTCAGAGATGCTGAGAGCATCAAGTTGAGGCTGCACCTGAGTAGAAGGTAGCGATTGATAGGAATGGTTGAACTTGATGATCCTGTGGGTCCTTTCCAGCCTAGTGATTCTATGATTCTAAGGTAGGTTGACGGGATGCTAACTCCATAGGCAAAAGGGCTGCATCTGTGGCCTAACTCAGCTTGCAGAAGAGAAATACAAATTCAAACAGTGCCTGGATATCTATCTATCTATCTATTCATTTATTTACTTACTTATTTACTTATAAAAATAGGTCAGACTAGTGCTTTTGCCACTTTAGTTCATGCCTGCATGTTTGGTGTGTTGCATCTAGCTGGCGCCAGGTGAGTCTCCAGGTTTCCCTGGAATTCTATGTGACCATATGGTCACTGCTTGGGAGTGTCACCACCCTCCCAGGCTGTCATTCTCTTTCTTGACAAGTTACATGTGCAATGTCCAACATTTTAAAACCCTGCCATTTGTACACATGGGGTTTTCTAACACTTATTCTATGATTATTTGAAAGCTTTTACTTTTTAAATAGTGAATTCAGTATGGTGAATGTTATTAAATGTAGTTTCAACTTTTATTACACATATTTGATGTAGCTTTCCAGAGAACAGTTTATAGACTGTATGAAAAATCATTAAGTTTTCCTTTAAGAGCGTTGGAAAGAGATTAAAAATGTTAAAATGAAAAACCACTACATACCGCTTTAAGATACAGCACTGTCTGCATAATTAAGAGAAAAATGAAATAATGCATTTATTTTATACCTTTATTTTGTTCCAAAATTAGAATCCACTAATAGTAAATATTGCCTTTCAAAAATGTGTTTTCACAACTAAATATTTAGACTGCTGAAGATAGAACAATGGAGGTTCCTTTCTTAGGGGGGAAAACTAGCAAATTTTTTGCTATTTAATCATCATCTGCATTGTTTATTTTCCCCCATTCTTGTTCTGCTAATGATCCTATTGGTCATGTAGTGTCAGGGCTAGACAGCAACTTGCCATGCGGAGCTTCCGGTCCTCCTCCTTATATGGGGAAATACTCACTTGTATGACAGAACCTACCACCACCTAAGGCTATAGTAAGAGTTATAGAACAGCTGCACAGTCTTCCCAGAAAAAAAAAAAGTGGTTTTCCATGTAAAAATGCTGGAAAAAGATGGAAGTTTAAGTCCTTTAGCATTTTATAATAGATTAAACCCTTAATACAAATGCAAGATTTATCTAATATGGAGCAGGATAACTCAAATACAGTGGAAAATGAGAGAAGTGGAAGGAGCAATAGGAGAAAAAGTCAGAGATCATAGAACAACCAGGTTAGAAGAGACCCACCGGATCATTGAGTCCAACCATTCCTATCAATGCTAGCCTTTTAATCTCATTCTTCTTCCTGCGTGCATTTTCCTTTCTTTTTGTTTTCCTCTCCTCCTTGTTTTAAAAAAGTGCCATCACTTGAGAAAATTGCTGTGCAGTCAAGCCCCCAGGATTATTACCATACCATATATAGGGTTACATGAAATTAGGTGTTTTTTTTCCTAAAATCCAAAGATTGTTCATTCACACAGCTCATGCATNTGAAGATAGAACAATGGAGGTTCCTTTCTTAGGGGGGAAAACTAGCAAATTTTTTGCTATTTAATCATCATCTGCATTGTTTATTTTCCCCCATTCTTGTTCTGCTAATGATCCTATTGGTCATGTAATGTCAGGGCAAGACAGCAACTTGCCATGCGGAGCTTCCGGTCCTCCTCCTTATATGGGGAAATACTCACTTGTATGACAGAACCTACCACCACCTGACGATATAGTAAGAGTTATAGAACAGCTCCACAGTCTTCCCAGAAAAAAAAAAAAAGTGGTTTTCCATGTAAAAATGCTGGAAAAAGATGGAAGTTTAAGTCCTTTAGCATTTTATAATAGATTAAACCCTTAATACAAATGCAAGATTTATCTAATATGGAGCAGGATAACTCAAATACAGTGGAAAATGAGAGAGGTGGAAGGAGCAATAGGAGAAAAAGTCAGAGATCATAGAACAACCAGGTTAGAAGAGACCCACCGGATCATTGAGTCCAACCATTCCTATCAATGCTAGCCTTTTAATCTCATTCTTCTTCCTGCGTGCATTTTCCTTTCTTTTTGTTTTCCTCTCCTCCTTGTTTTAAAAAAGTGCCATCACTTGAGAAAATTGCTGTGCAGTCAAGCCCCCAGGATTATTACCATACCATATATAGGGTTACATGAAATTAGGTGTTTTTTTTCCTAAAATCCAAAGATTGTTCATTCACACAGCTCATGCATTATAATCAAATGCGAACACGGGAAAATTGTCCATGGGATCTGTTCAGCCCTCAGTGCAGCTGTAACTCTGAGAGAGGTGGGTGGAAGTAAGGATCGGAGCATGGCGGGAGAATAGAAGCCCTTCTCTTCTGAGGTGGACTTATCACATGGTTAGCAGCTGGAGTTTATGAGAAGTCTTATTAAACAAAACAGCAGTAACCAGTCACTACTGCTGCAGTATACTTGAAGGTACAGTACCTGAATTTTTTCAGAAGCACTTGACCTCTCTGCTTCTTCTGCATCTCTGTATTTTCTCTTGACAACTTTTGACCTTCTAGTAAATTTTTATTCTTGTTGTAATTACAACTCAGGATCGTGATAATTTAAGGGTTTGAGTTATATGATTATAGGTTCATTAAAAGAAGATTAAAATGTGCTCAAAGAAGCTCTATTAAATATAAAAACCTTTAATGTTAGGTTTTATTTTATTAAGTTGGTTTTTATGCACATATTATTTATTTATAGATATATATTCAAATGCACATGCATGCATATATACTTTTTTTTCCTAAAGAATGGCTCGAGATGGTGGGTAGAACATCTGGAATAGTAGAACAGAAGTGTGAGTGAAAACAATACTGTACTTACATAACAGAACAGGATATTTCATTAAAACAATTCCAGCATATTTATAGTTGGCAAATTACAACACTTAAGGAACCGATCTCCATATGGGAGCGCTTAGTCTTTTGAAACATTGTTATTTTTAATTGTGTCTCATTTGGTGAAGGGATTATAATTTTGAAGGCAGTGGTCCCAGTGCACCAAGCCACTACACAGCCAACAGAGAAGTCCCTGGATTATTGATGTATCCCTTGGTAATGGTAATTTTGATATTTTACAGAGTTTATTAGTCTTGAATAGGAGGTGCAAAGACTGGACTGTTTGTCAGTGCAGGGAGGAGAATGCTACAGAGTGGCTGTCCTCGATTGCTGCACTGCCCTGAGGCAGCACCTCTTGCTGGAGAACCTCTAGGGGCTTTAGAGCTGGACTTCCCTAACAGAAAAGGCGAAGTGTTCTTAGTTTAATGCCAGTGAAACTAGAAACCTCCTGACCAACCCCTCCTTCATTGTCTGTCAGAATTTCAACCCTGGTTTGTTTGTTTTCTTCTGAGACACCTTGCAGAGGTGTCAGCCACGGGGAAATGTGGGCTTCTCAAACCATGGAAACTGCTCCAGATTGGTGCTTCAAACCTGAGTGTATATAGGCCAGCTGGAAGGGAAAATGATAATTAAAGCTGCCAACCTGCCTTAGATCATTGTATGAAAAAGAGATAGGCACATCAGACCATTCACATAGTGTAATTTGCTCGCATTAAGTTTGTCTGTTATATATTTACAGTGGCTCATGGCAGATGGAGGCAACTGGCAGCAGGACAGCCTGCTGCTACCTTGCTCCTGCCTGACCTTTCTGCCAGACACAGTCAGGCTGGAGGGCAGCATCTCTGAGGCAGGCAAGTGACTGCATCAGCATGTTTTCATCTGTATACAAATACAGAACAGCTGAGAAAGGTTATCTTGCCTGCCTTAAGCATGCATCAAACTTACAGTGACAAAGTTCAGTCCATGAGGCAGGATAAGTTATAGGTGAGCAAATGGAAAACAATGAAGAGCAGAGTGGCACAAAATCGTTGCTCCTGGCTTCTGCTGGTTTTTTTCTCTGTGCATGCCAGTGAGTGAATGGATTATATACCCATCAGATGAGTATGTTACATCCTGGTAAAAGACTGGTTAAATTCCTAGACAGGATGCCCAACCCATGGCTGAGATTTTCCCTGGAGGAACCAGTTGATACTCTCATTTTCATTTTCTCTCATTTTTAGTATAAATGGGCCAAATCTGCCCCAGATATGCTGAGGAAAGCTGAAGAAAGGCTCAGAAAGCAATTTGTGCTTTACTTTATGTTGTCAGATTTCAAGGCAATGGAGTTGGTAAAAGCATATTGTTTGCAAACTGGACTTAGTTTGCAGCAGGCAGCTCTGATAAGCTACACCTGCCCTGAAGAGAATGTTATCTAAACAGTAAGCTGTTTATTTCTCTGTAAGTAAGGAAAAGGGTTGAAGACTTGTTGAAGTAAATTACTATTGTTAAAATAAATGCTTTTCCCCTTATGGGAAAACTGGACATACGTTTTCTGGTATGGCTGATTAAACTCTATGTGAATTGTAAGTTAGTACGTCACTGCCTACATCACTCCCCCTTAATATGCCTGGATCACTGAAATGGAACGTGGCATGGCTGGGGAATCTGTGCTTTCTGTGTTTTTTTAGCCTGGAGAAGAGGATGCTGTGGGGAGACGTGATCACTGTCTACAACTACCTGAAAGGAAATTGTAGAGAGGTGTGTGATGGTCTTTTTGCGCAGGTAATGGGACGAGAGGGAATGGTTGAGTTTGGACATTAGTTATCAAGCACTGGAACAGGCTGCCCAGGGAGGTGGTTGAGTTACCATCCCTGGAGGTGTCTAAAAGACAGATAGATGAGGTGCTTAGGGATATGATTGGACAGGTACTGTTGGACTTGATGATCTCAAAGGTCTTTTCCAATTTAGTGATTCAGTGATTCTGTTTTCAAGCTTTCTGTCCATTTCAGACTTGTCAATAGAGACAATGTACTATCCACATTTCATATGCTACAATCTCTTGTTTATTTCAAAAGCTGTTTATAGATACTGTTTTGAAAAAGAAAGAAGAAAACTGCCCTAAGCTTTTCTTAGTGAAAACTAAAGTCTGTGCTTCAGAAATTTTTTCTATTACTGTTACTGTCTCCTTCAATGCTTATTAATTTTTTCCCTGTCCTACATGTTCTCAGCATCGTGTGGCACATCCAAGCAGAAATAGGTCACCATTTTTATTAACCTCATGGAGAACAGCAGGAAATATGACTTCATTGTAATCTATATATTAAAAACTTGAACATCTCCAGTGCTTGCTTAAACTGCTAATTAGTATTTCTCCTTGCAAACCTCCCTTTAATAAGAGTTTAACTGTTGACATTAATTTTAGCTCGTCCTCTGAAATGTGATGTTTCATGTTCTTTTCTTCCTTCTCCTAGTCGCCATAGCCCCCAAACTTGCAAGATGCAGCAAAATAACTTAAAAAACCCCTTGGTTTCAGGTGTTCCCCTCTGCAGCATGTTACATTCAAGTTTATTCTCCTGATTTTGCCAAACCATGGCAAGGCAAGCCCTTCTTTCTCAGTGATGCTTGTCCATCCTGGCTTCTTCGTTCCTCACTCACACAGTGGTCACAGGAGGCAGGCTGGGAAGCAGCTGTTGAGGTAATGGGGAGTGATTTATATGGTTTTAAGGTTCAGAACAAGAAAGGAGACCTATTATGTCACATGAGCTTGGGGGCCAGCACTGATGCCAAATACTAAGCTGCACTATGAAAACTAAATTGAGATGCTGTTCCAGATATCTCTCTTTATTCATATATCTGATTTTTGTATGATGAAGCTTTGGAGAGATGTTGGCATGTGTGTGCTAAACAGTGGTGGTGCTGAGAGTTCTCATGATTGACTGCAGCCTGCAGTTGAGTGTTTTGTTTCACATAAGATTTGAGGGTTGAAGGTGTCTTTAAGAATGATTTGAGTCAGGCACACATCTTTTCTCTGTAATTGTATCATGGTTATATTTGTAGTTTATCATAACAACAGGATATGAACTGTTCAAAACTGAAAAGGAAAAGCACAGAGTATTTGCAACCTGTGTAAAAACAATGTGAACACTGCTTTGACTTCAGTCCTTTTTAATTTGTAATAAATTGAATATGTTTATCACTTAGGAATATGGTTTTAAGTTTGCTTTTAATTAAACAGGGAGTGAAACTTCAGCTATGTCTTCAGCAATATTGCTGCTGCTAGTTAATTTTTTCTTTCCAGGAGGAAAAACATCAATGATAAAAGCTACAGGAAAAAAAAGTATTTATCAAAGGTGATTTCTCATTTTCTCGTCATTCATCTGATCAGGTTTTAGCACCTTGTTCTCAATCCTTCCAGTAAGTTTACTTTTGAGTTCAGATACTTACCATCTAAATTACTCTAATGTCCTTTTTGACATCTTAGTTTTAACATCCCAGAATGTTTCCCTGTACTTAAATGTAAATGAGAAGACAATCGAAAAAGAGGGACTGTTGAGCCAGGAATCAACATCATCCAAAATTCCAAAGCTCAAATGATTCCAAAGCTCAAATGCAGCTCCTGTGGCCCCAGGTACCTGTTGCATAGGCTCTCAGCATAAGGGGCATCCCTCTTCAGTTACACAAGTAGTAAGTAAGGTGTAAGGAAGCAGAATATAACATTCCAAAAAAAAAAAAAAAAAGAGTGGAACCAGGCATTACATTTGTCCCTGAGAGAACCAGCCAAGCCTATGGTTTTACAAGCTTCCTGCACATCCCGCTTCTCCAGGACAGTGGTGGTTTTAGAACAGGCAGGGTGGGGAGGATGGCTATTTTAAAGTGAACTGCACCAAATCACCAACTCTCTCATACTTTCCAAAATCACTGCTGGTCTCTCTGGGGGCTCAGGTATTTGTCTCACTGTTGCAGGAGTGTTTGGTTTGCAATTTTTGGAGGTGTGCTAATGAATCGGTTGCCCTGTCACCCTGTTTTCTACTCATTCAGAAGCAGAATTTCTTTCAAGATGTATATGTAATCATAACTGTCACTTTCGATATCTTACCTGGTGATGTTATTCAGTAGTCATACACAGAGCTGCTCTTGAAGGCTTAAATATCTTGTACAAGCAGCCTCAGAACAAGAATCCCCGGCGGGACTTTTATAGAATGAAACTGCATGGTGGTTTCCATAGGGCTCTGCGCTGTTATAGAATAGTTATCAGTTCCTGTAATTTATGAGAATTCAGGCCCATATCTAACAGTTAACAGAGTTTATGTAAATTTGAAATATCCATTATGGCTCATCACAGCTGGTTTTAGGAACAAGCTTTTCTTGGGGATGCTTTGTTAGGACAGCCCAAGTACCAATGTGGGTCCCTCATACGTATGTGAGAGGGAAAAGGGGGCCATGCCTTGAGCTTTTGGGTCTCCATGAAGCTTGCACTGCATCTCTGTGCTAGCAGCCTTTGTGTATGCATGACTCTTGGAGTGTCAGCACACAAATGTGGAACAAAGAGACAGAAAACACACGTTTTTACAGGAACCGAAAACATTGTAGGATTTGTTCCTTTAAGTGTGTGTCACTTTCTCTAGGCTCGGCTTGTAAGTTTGTTTTGGTTTGGGTTTACTGCTATAAAGAATTTTAAATAAAAAAAGTACCAAGGTGACAAATTTGTAAGGAAGATACATAGCTGTGAGACTGAAATGAGAGCCATTCCTAAAATGTGGAACACTTAAGAGGTATGATCCCTGCAGAAGCTAAATACAGTGGAAAAGAAAATACATCATATTTAAAAGAGGAGTTAATTTATCCCCATACTGAAAGAGATCTCAGTCATCTTTTAAGCTCTGAAGACTTCAATGAGATTCAGAAATTTCTCGTCGCTGCTGGATGGACTTTTGTCATACAGGAAAATAATGAGGGGTTTGGCCACTGAAGGAAAAGGATGCCTTCTCTTTCTGTCAGCCTGCACACAGTGATTCATCTTGTCTGAGGGAAAGGAAAACCAAAGCAGTAGGGTTCTAGTTAGAAATTACTCACTGAGAGACAGAGTTTGATCGGTGGCCCAGGGTTGGGATTTTTTTGTTTTGTTTTCTTACCCGAAATCATGTGATTTACTCTCCATCCTTGTTGTTTCTACCAGGGGTGTTTCTAGTGGGACACTTAGAATCATAGAATCATAGAATCTCCAGGTTAGAAGAGACTCGCCGGATCATCATGTCCAACCATTCCTATCAAACACTAAACTATGTCTCTCAGGACCCCATCTATCCGTGCCTTAAACACCTCCAGGGAAGGTGAATCAACCACCTCCCTGGGCAGCCTGTTCCAATGTCCAATGACCCTTTCTGTGAAAAAATTCCTCCTAATCTCTAGCCTAAATCTCCCCTGGCAGAGCTTGAGGCCATTCCCTCTTGTCCTGTCCCCTGTCACTTGGAAGAAGAGGCCAGCTCCCTCCTCTCTACAACCTCCTTTCAGGTAGTTGTAGAGA
>WAAB01023178.1:475236-503385 GCA_013389865.1 Piaya cayana | reverse complement strand
CCCTAGTTCTCCTTTTATTATTTATATATTTATAGAAAGATTTTTTGTTATCTTTCACAGACTTAGCCAATCTGATTTCTAGTTGAGCCTTAGCCCCTCTGATTTTTTCTCTACACAACCTCATTTCCCTCCTGTAGTCAACCCAAGAGGCCTGTCCCCTCTTGGCTCCACCTGGGCTTTTATTGAGTTGATTAGTTTTGATCCTTTGCCTTGCAGATAATAGAGTTTCATTGTGGATTTGAAACCCTTGGTTGGCATCAAAGCTATGCATCCTCTAGCTGATGGTATTGCAGAAAAGGTTCCTATCAAATAAATTAGAGATGAAAAACAACTGCAAGACTCTCCAATGGACTGGTCATTCACCTCTTCCCGGATTACACAATGAGTACAAATGAGCTATATGTGATATGCCGGTTGGAGGCAGAGAAAGAAATGAGTTTATTATTCATTTATAGTCATTATAGCTGGAATTTTTTACAGAGGTAAATTTGTGCTAAAATATGAGGTTATGAATTTGGGAGATTAAAATCCATGTAGCTCCTAAGGGGAAAGTTGTATCTGGCAGCGAGACACAGAGTTGTAATGATCTACAGTGTTGCAGCCAAACTGGGCAATATCTCCTAGCAGTATACTCAGGCAGTGATCGAGTGTCCTTGAAGGTGGTATATTTTCACATTGAGTGCTGGAGCACCTCTCGTATGAGGACAGGCTGGGAAAGTTGATGTTATTCAACCTGGAGAAAAGATGGCTCCAAGGAGACCTTGTTGCAGNGAAGTAGTGGATGTCCTCTCCCTGGGGGTGTTCAAGACCAGGTCGGATGAGGCTTTTCAGCAACCTGATCTAGTGGGAAGGTGTCTGTGCTTATGGCTGGGGCATTGGAACTATGATATACAAAGTACCTTCCAACCCTTCCAAGCTATGGTTCTATGATAAAATTCTGTGATTCATATTTTAATTTTCTTAGCAGCCTGTTATATTCTAACGTGTTCCCCAGACATGCCTCATTCTTACTTTTTGCAAGATCCCTGTTCACATAGAGGCTGCAGAGAAAAAGTAGGCAAGGTCCTCACATACCACTGTGGAATAACACTGGGAGAGACTCATATTGAGTTGTGAGTTTGTTGTAGAAGATGATCCAAATACTTCTCATCTCACTTGGGTAAAATGTCTTCTAAATAATGCCTTTTTACTGTGGCTCACTTTCAAGCCATGAATATTCATGTTGAGAGCAGTTTATCAGAGCTCTGCTGTTCATCGATATGTGCTTCCTATTGCTCATTCATCTAATGCTCCAAGAAGATGGACATTTCAAATGATCTGGAAATATATTTTGCACACCAGAGGTGAGCTTTAAAGGTGTCTGGAAACTAGCTGTCTGTTTACTCCAATACACTTCTGTGAAGTCTTTTTCTAAGCATAACACTCCCTCACAGCACATCAAAAGCTGGTGTTCCTTCATGCTATGGAGAGACTACTGACTGACCTCTTGTTGGACTGTAAACCTAAAGAGGGCTCAATTGTGCTTTTCCCTTGAAAATGCCTTTTCCCAACCCATATACTGTTATGATGTGTAGAGGAGGAAAGAAGGACCTTTTGTGGGTCACAAGAAAAATGAAGAAAACCAAGGTGAGGAATGAGCATTTTAAGAATCACACCACCTAAAAGTGATGCAGAGCAAGGTAACCAGATTAGCCACAATCACAGAAGTTTTGAAAGATTTTATGGGCAAAATTTGGTTCTTTTAAAATCCTATGAACCATGGTCCCCCTCTGCAGTAGCAGCCTAAATGGTGTTTTACTTCTGCTTGTATTTAGAAACACAAATGTCAAAGCTGGTTTTCTTTATTTGTGTAGCAATGGACCAAAGTTCAGTCAGGAGACAGGAGAAAGAATGAGTCTGGGGCTTGAGGCACAGACAAGGGTTATAATGGAAATTAATTGGGTAGCATGTTAAATAATATTACTTTAATCCTACAGCTTTGGGCTGTTGTGCTGAATTTCTATTTTATGGCATGTTTTAGAGACTAAGATATTTTAGAGCTTGGAAACTGCTTGGCTTTAGTAGTTCAGCTCAGGAAATATGCTTCCCAGATATCAAACACAGCAGTCTGTGCTCTGCATTATTAGCCATGGCACAGTGCATGCAGACAGTTCTCCTTGTTTGCTATCTCTGCTGAACCTTTCACATCAGCTCATTTATCTTTCAGGTGTTATAATAATTGACCCTCAATCAGTATTCCATTATCCTAAACAGGCAATTATCCACATTGTCACTTTTGCATTTGCTCTTTTGACCTAGAGGTCATGGAGGCCTAGTGTAACTGAATCCCACAAAATTATTCCCCTACCTGTCATATAAATAGTCATCCTAGCAAAATGAGACCCATGGGGGCTTTTGCTGAGGTGTTGAGAAGGCCAGTCTAACTCGATCCTTTATTCTGCTCTTTAAGGAATGCAGTACTGTTTTGGCACTCTATCAAAATAAAACAAAGTTCCATTTTTTAGCCTTCTTCTCCCCCACCCCCTTTTTTTTAAGTGAGCTCCCCTGTACTTACAAATGCTTCTTTGTGGCCTACTTTATTGAAATTTCCATTCAGGTCTTCCATATGTTAGCTGTGTTTACCACTATTCCTGGGGAAAGAATTCTGTGTTTCACCTTCGTTTGGGGGTGTAAGGTCATAAAACTGTCTGGATTATTTCAGCTATATTTATACCTAAGTTAATATTACTTCTTTAACAGGTTTAAAGCTTTTAATTCCCCAGTTCATTATTCATGGTGAGTGAACTGAAGTGAACGAAGTTTTTGTTTCATAAAGAGGAAAGCTTTTGGTATTCAAAAAGTGTTCTGCAAATGTGAATTGTAACCTTCTTCACCCCAGCTCCCCAGTTCCGATTA
Organism: Piaya cayana; assembly: GCA_013389865.1. Taxonomy (NCBI): domain Eukaryota; kingdom Metazoa; phylum Chordata; class Aves; order Cuculiformes; family Coccyzidae; genus Piaya; species Piaya cayana. Next base: position 500,490 of record WAAB01023178.1, on the reverse strand, counting down.
GGCTCAAGTTTCACACCCTCCCTCCTTCCACTGCTCACAGCCACCAAATGCCATGTTTCATTTAACTTCTGCAAACAGTTTACATGGTTATACACTAGGGTTATTTGTACTTGTTTTGTCAGTCTTGTAAAAGCTGGCAGAGTGGCAGAGTGCACTGGCATGAAGCGCACACAAAGAGGCGCAAGTTGTAGAGCCCACCTCATTTACACAGCCACAAAGCATTTGTGTCAGGCCATCACAGAGCCTTTGGTATACAAGTGTATCCCAAGAAGAGGGGGTTATTCCTGTTGCATTGGAGGGGACCAACATCTGAGAGCAGTGGAGGCATTTTCCTGATGCTGCAGATGGCAAAGCAGGGAAGTGAATCTTTTTTTTCCAGCTGCGTCCAAACTGCAGCAGCACGTGATACCGTGCATGAACCAAATGTGTCCATGGTTCCCTCCTAACTGCTGTGTTTATATGCACAGATTCTGAAATCCAAGGTACTTGAAGTGTGGAGAAGGTAAGAGCAGAAAAGGACCCTTCTCTGATATAGTACTTAAATGTGTTTGCTGAGTCCCAGCCTAGCTCTCTGTCCCATCTGTTCTATTTTTACTGGAAGGAGATAGTCAGCACCTTGAAACACTGGCCTGGCACCTCTCCAGTGAGTAACTGGGAGCTGAAGTGAGAACACAAATGCAATTTATTTCTTTTTGTTGAAATGTTCGTATTTTCCCAGTGGCAGCACAATTCACTAGTTCAAATAATGTTATTGAGAGATGAGAGCAGAGTTCTAGTGCTAATACTCTGTGCACAGGTCTGTAAGCCTAAACCAGTGAATGTCTGGACAATATTTAACTTGCTATTTCTTTTAAAAAACAAACAAAAAACCACACACAACCCTCTCACACACACACACACACACACACACAAACCTCTCTACTCGGGATATATTGGGTCTTTCTCTGCAAATTTTTTATGAAAACAATTGCTCTTGCATTTGTTACTGTCCAACATAATAGCAACATGCATTTCCCACTCAGTCATTTGGGCTGGTACTGTGGAGGCAATGCTCTATTTTCCATTAGGCACAAAAGTCTGATCTGTGAATAAGAGGACAGGATTGGCCTACCCTTTACAGTGTGTGTAGGCCAAAAGAAGATGTGTCTAAGGTGCTATAAGGGTTGTGGGGGAAAATAATGATGTCTTCATTATCAAAAAATTAATATATATTTTGAAGACTGCAGTGGAAGTCTGCATCATACCAGCTACAGATCAAACACTATATTTGTTATAAGAATCAACTATCTTAAATTTTATCTGCACTTTCATTCTCAGGTAATTTTCAGCAGCTTAAAACCATAAAAAAATATTTTTACAAGAAAACTTGCTTTAAAAGACTTAACAAAATAAATTATGACCAGAAGACTCTCTTAGAGGCAAAACTGTTTCAAAGTGAAAAGCAAACCACATTATCAAACGCCTTAGCCAAAAATCCCTAAGCAATTAAGAAACTTGTCTAGAAATGTGCCATTTCTGCATATTCTTCTGAAGTAGGTGATGTCAGAATGATGTTGCTGCCTCTTTGGAAAGAACAAGCTTGAGTTTATTGTGGCATTTGTTGACATCAGTACTGCAGTTTGCTGAGTCCCAAGTAAGAAAGCCACCATGAGGGGAAAAAATTGGCCCCTACTTTTCTTCCCCATCTGTTTTCACTAGCAGTAGTTAGCTGAGGGGGAATTGAGCTGGCCCTTGAATGGCTGATTTTGTGCCAGAAATTGCATTCACTTGCTGCAAGGAGTGTTTTAACATTCAGTAAGACCTATGCAATGGCAGCTGATGCCCAACTGTATGTTTTGTTTCTGGATATATTGCCATCTGAAGTCAGCAGGCAGACCCTGAAGATTCCATTCAGAGTCTTGTAAGATGTAAGGCTCATGCTTGTCAGACAGAGAACTTGGCTCTGTTCCCATTTTTTTTTCATATTGAGGCATATTAGCCTTTACTCTATCTTTCCTGTTTTTTAAGAGTTGGGATAGTAAAGTATTCCAGACATGTCCTCAACACACAATTCAAGATTCAGTCATTTATTAGCTGTGTCCTATCTGAGAGGATGGTGTCTCAACTCACCTGCATATATTCTGAACAATAGACATCAAATACCAGATAACACTCAGCTAGATCTCTTGCACAGAAGTTTGCTTTTATGAAAAAAAGAAATTAAGCAAATTTTGTGTATACACCAGCAAATATTAGTGTGATTTTTCATCGCATTGTAAAGTAGATTCTAGAATTAATACAGGCTTCTGTGGGACTATGTTGCTTTTGGAACAGGCTAGTATATTGGGGTGTACGAACAGTGAAGTCTCACTCTGGCCTCAGCCCTGATCTGCTGACTGACTTAGAGTCCTCTTATTTTTCTTTCTTTCACTTTCTCCATTAATAAAATAATAACAGATACTGTATTTTTCTGGAGCTGTTTCAAGATGTACTGGGGAAAAGCAAAGCCAAAATAGAGGACTTTCTTTATATTGCTTATTATATCTAGACTTGCATGTGAACTTGAATCAAAATGTGATGATACCAGAAAGGCTGACTAGGTAAACAGAATGTCCCCAGTGTTTTGATACCAAATTGGAGAATGCATAAAAATTGAAATAGCTTTCCACAATACTTATGGCTGTTTGTCTCTAACTTAAATGCTTTACCTATCATAACGTCTTTCAGTCTAGGATTTAAAATAGTGCCACATATGCTACCAAGACGTAGTCTCTTCTTCAATGGGATATACTGAGCTACTGAAGTTATGCTACCACATATGCTACCGTAACAGAGGGGGAGAGGCGGGCTTAGTTTTTTGAAGTTTTTCATATCTGCATTTTATAAGTCAAAAGCCACCTCCATTGACACAATTGTATAATGGCAACAAAAAAAATTAAATCTATGCATCTTGTGAACAGTTAACAAATTTTGCAACTCTGTAGACACCCTTACTGGGGACTCTCATATGCTCATTATGCACTTTAATAGCATGGAAAGCTATTTTTGCAGTTGTTCATCTTAAAGAACACAAGAACTTTCAGCAGCCGTGAAGTCATGGCCTGCATAATTTATGAGACCTTTCTCCCACCCTTCCACTCTCTTTCTCTGGCTTAGTTGATCTTTTTTGTACTTTGCATCAACTTGTTGTGTGTCCTTCAGGCATATGGAAGAGTAGCAAGGTAGCGTGTGCTGAAACAAAGAGTTAGGGCAGGGAATGCAGGTTACAGTCAGTAATATTCAAGTACCAAAGCCAGAAGTTAAGTGAGATAAAACCATGTATCTTTTTGTTATAAATGCAGAGTAGCATGCACGTAATAAAATTTAAAATATGTTAAAAAAACCCCAACCAAATAAACCAAAACAAAACAAAAAAACCCAAAGCAACACAATAAACCAGAACACTGCACAAACACACACACACAGAGTTCTTCCCTTGGGGAGAGGATGAGAGAGAGAATGGAATAACCACAAATGAGGGAAGTTAGTCATGTTGCTTAATGAACTACTGGAAGCTTTTCAGATACTATGGTGATGAGGGAAATGTACATAGAACAGTATAATGTTCCTTGGCTGATATTATCTTGGAGTTCAAAAGAAGCAGCAGCACTATAAAGCAGTTCTTTGGTATGTTATTAAAAGGTATCTTGAGCTTTCCTGCTTGACAGATATTTCTTGTTTTAAGTTACACTTCTACTTCCATTATTTAGACCCAAGACAGCAAAGTAATAATTGAGCTACTGGCTAGTTAACAAAATGCATTTATGCAAACCAGTTATTTCACAGTGTAGACAGCTTGTTAATGCTATACCTCTGGCAATTAAAGTCCTCCAAAACGACAATTTTCTGTATTTACCTGATCTCTATTTTTTTAATTTTATTTTTGTAATTTCCTGCTGATTTGTACTATGAACAGTCAATCACCTCATTTTGCAAGTGCCTGACTGGAATGAAAATCTGCTGTTACTTTTAGAGACCAAGAAAGAAAATTATAATATTCACTCTTCTTCCTCTCAGTGTAATGTAATTTTGGGGTGTTTTGCAACGTGCTGACTAAATTATTGGGAATACTTTGTTTCATCTCAGAAGCAGTTGTTCTAATTTGCCAGTTTGCACAGTCTTTTGTTGGTTAGACTGCAATATCAGCTCTCTGAAACCTGGATGAAGCCTCATTTGTATCTAAATTTAGTGTTTCTCTGCCATGTGCCTTATTATGTTAAGAGAAGTAAGAAATTCTGAACATAGTTCTCCTTGCCGAGGACAAAAGTTCACAGTTGCTGGTAGACGGATGTCAGTATTGGACATATGGTCTTGAAGAGCCCATGGAATGTCAAAATCATGGCATGAGATCCTTTCTTCTATAAAAGCACCCTGAATTTTTGAAAAGTTTTGATACCCAGGCTTTGCTATTGCAACAGCTTAGTGTTTAACACAAATACATGTAACTGAAGATACGTATGAATCATTTCCTGTTATGAAAAAATGTGGAAACTAGATGAGGTGTGAGCTGAATTTTAAGGCATGACAGTAGTATTACTCAAGGCTATCAACAGAGAGTGAAATATATGTGATGCAGTCAGAACTGTGAGGAGGATGGGGATAAGCATGTGCAGGAGTGGTGGCAGAGTAGGGAACTACACACACTGGATTCTGTGTGCTCTTATGCCTGGGATATCCAACTAAGAGTTAGCTCAGATGCTTCAGAGTCCCTTGGTGCCTTGTTTTCACTGAAATCAGCAGAGATTCTTTTAAAATTAGTCTCTTGTTTTGAAGAGTACATTAATGAACTTATATGACATCATCAGCTGTATGATGGAGCTAGGGTTGAGGGTAACCCAAGAGGCAAGAATTTCTGTTCATACAATCTACCTTTATTTGTGATTTATTGCTGTCTTTGCACTCCCCCATGCCCCACACCAGCTTGTCAGTTATTTAACCTAGGTTCTACTTGACCAGAGCTACTTCTTTTTTTTTTTTTTTTTATTAAAAGTATTGTGGGATTTCTGATGTCAGGGACTGAGATTAGGTCTCTTCCAGAATGCTGCCTCTCAACGCACAGCTTCAAGGCTGATGCCCTGCAGGAGCCATCACTCAAACACTGGGATAGCAGAAATCTGGCAAAGGCTGCTATGTGCAATAACTTGCTTCTGTTATCACTAAACCCTTTCTTTGTATTTTCCTCTTTCCTGCACCTTGGATTTAGCCGTCACTTGTGTGAATTGTGTTATGTCTGTTACATTATATTATCTTAAGTAGGTGTGTTTAAAATGTGTTTTAAAATTGGGATTGAGTGTAATATCAGCAATTAATTTTCAGCTGGCATTGTCTTTTACAAAGGAAGAAAGAAAGAAATCAGGTTTGGGGGGGGGGTTGTGGTTTTGGTTTGGTGGGGGGTTTTTTTGTGTGTAACCCACCTCTGGCTGCTTTTACTAGAGAAAAAGCATTGTGTGTGATCCTTTTCTGCACTCCATTCTCCTACTCAGAAATATATCCTAATTTAAACATTAGAAAAATCAAACATTAACATGGGAGTTAATGTTTTAAAATAATGATCTCCTGCCGGAAACCTGTTGGTCCTGACATGCTGCCAGCTACAAAATCTAAATGAAGTTAGAAGCCAGAAGAAAATAAACCTACCCTATTTTCATTCTTCACTAACATCTTTTGTACTATCTGAAACCTTGATTGCTGTATTTTATGGTACTGAGTTCTTCTTTCAGTAATGGATTGCAGGTGCCACGTTTTGGCTCAACAATATTTAGGCTACTTAGTTCTATTGTTTGGTTTTATTTCTTGAGTGAGTGATTTCACCAGGTCATCAAAGCTTCTAATTCCTATTCTTGCAAATAACAGTGAGGGGAATTGAGATGACTAAATATGACCTTTGGCGAGGTGGTGGGTATTACAAATTGATGTAAAAGTTAACATGAAACCATTTAAAACATATGTGTGTGTCCACAAAGCCACTGTCCAGAAACACCACAACAAGTAATTGCAGTGATAACTTTCTGGGAACTGAAGAACCACTCTTTATTTCCACAACAGCGTGTACGTTGTAGTTGCCGTTCTCATCTTATAGAATAAAATATCTAAATGTGAATTAGAGGGCTTGTGATAAGACAAGCCTGGGAATTAGCAGCAGATAATTCCAAGGCATGCAGTGTCTCAGAGTTTGACCATCACGTACACAGGAGTGATGACTCTGAGCACAATTTTTAAAAGTGGATGGATGATATTTTGCCTTTGGAGCAAAACTTGTACAGCCTATAGCATATAAGTGGTATACATAGCACAGCAGTGGGTTGTTTTATTCTGGAGAACACTCTATGATGATGTAAAAGGTAATAAGCAGGCTTATGACTGCAACCGGGAGACATTACTCTGAATTTTAATTTTGGGTTTACTTGACCTTTGGCACATGATTTCATTTCCCACAGACAATCTAAACTTTCTATAAAGACTACCATGGGACATGGATGCATTCACTAATTCAGGGTGTGGCAATTTCCTCTCTGCCCAATTTCAAATTATGATTAGTATCTAGTTGTCTTATGGAGTTTCTTCACTGATCATTATTTAGAAGGTATTTTTAAAAGGAAATTGTTAAGAAGATTTAATACAGTATTCAATTAGATAAGTTAGTGCCAAACCATTTAAAATACATGCATGTGTTCATAAAGACTTTATCCTGAAGTATCACAAGTAATTGCATAAGAAGCATATGATTATTTTGTCTATAACAATCTTTCAGTCTCTTCTCCTAGGACTGACAAGGAAAATAATTTGCTTTTTGTAGTTTGAATTGCTATTTATGAGGCTTGATAAAAGTGTGAGGGTTTTTTTACAATGGAGTAAGATAGTAAATGCTTCTACTTTACTCTTTATTATCTTCTTTATTCATGATAACCTAGGTCTTAAATTGTTAATGTAGATGAAACATGCAAAAATATAAAATATTGTTTTGTATTAAAATGAATAGTCACTCTCAGTTTTCACACACTTTCTAATTTGACAGACTGTACTTCGCAGGTGTCAGCTCAGGGAAGAGCTTAAGTCTGGACGTAAACCTAATTAAAGCCAACAGATTTAAACCCCTTCAAGCAACAAGCATGTACTTAAGCCTTTTGCTTAATTGTGCTGGAATAAGAATATGTTTAAAATTAAGCACATGCACAGCTATTTTGATGAACTGGAGATTTATCTTGGAGCATCAAACCTAGTATGGAAAATTCATAAAGTAAGGATTGTCTTCTAATTATTATGCTCATTTTAGCAAGTGCTGTAATCATAGGGACAAATTTACATAGTATTTACCAAGAGGCAAGAACATCTGTATTCTTCTAATGGCATGGAGCTGCAAACGGAACACACACAGACAACATCTGAAGGAAAATACTTATGATCCAACTTGTAAAATGATTATGGAAAAATGATAGCTTAATGCTTTTCATAAGACTAATATAGCTTGCTGTTCCAAACAGCTATACTTTCTATTCACATGGTTGATGTGTGGTAAAATATTATGTAGTATCTAATTGTAGAAATTTTCAAAGGGGTTTTGCTAGATACCACAATGTGATATAAAATAAAAGATCTATCAGCTTTCTGTTACCCCAAAGATGCAATATACTCTCTGATGCTTCTCTGTCTCTAATAGCCTGACCAATAGCCCACAGTAATCTGGCTGGTTTAGCAACTGTTTTTGCGCTGGTGCATTCTTTTTCATCCTTAGTGGCATTCCTGATTCTTAGTCATGACTGAAGACGTGTTTGGAAAGGAGTGTGTTGAAGGAGTATATGAGGGATTGCACAAGGAAATAGTGGCTTCTTTTAGCAGCCCACATATATGGACATTTTTATTTCAATTGAGAGATGAAATGTCTTGGCATATGTACAAAGAATTTGTGTTCCAGTTGAGCAGCAATGCCTTCTGGTGAAATGAAGGCTAAACAGAGACAAGTGTCTTGTTGACAGTTTATTCAGGGACGTTGCGCAGATATCTGTTCTCCCCTCATAGTTGAAAGATGTTAGAAGCTATTGTTGTGGCTCTCCAGATCAGCTGTGGTGTACCCTCAGCCTCTGCCAGGTTAATCTGCTCTTTAGGACATGGGTACTGTATTATCCAGCTGACTACAAAGGGCAAAGGGTTTCCCTGCCCGTATCCTATGCACTTAACTTGGTCAGATAGCAAGGGATAACAGTTTTAAGCTGAAAAAGGGTAGGTTTAGATTAGATATTAGGAAAACTTTTTTTACTGTGAGGATTGTGAGACACTGGAAGAGGTTGCACAGAAAAGCTGTGGATGCCCTGTAGAAGCTGGTTGGGAAACTTCCACAAAACTTTATACCTCTGCTCAGGTGTGTTGAGTAAACCTCAGTCTGTTTGTTTGTAACTGTTGTGGGTTGGTTGTTACATAAGCCAACTCTTTAAAATGAAACAAAAAAAACCAAAGACTGTTCCTGCACATTAAATCTTTCTCCAAAGCTGGCAAGTCTGAACTTCATTTTTGAAGATGTAGTTTAGTAAGAAAGCCATTTCATTTATAACATATGTCTGGTCTCAAATATCTCATGAGCTGCCTCCTCTGCTTGAAGTTTCCCATACATTATAAGCCTTTGTTAATTCCTCCTTCCTCTGCATGTTTCCTGATACCTAGAAGGAGCCACATTAAGGCTTAGCAATTCCCTCAGTGATCCAGCAGGGTATGTCTCCCCTTGACAATTCCTGTTTCAGCAAGACTTGCAGTAATTTAGTATTTTTGGAACCGCTGTCCCTTTGCCAAATTTTGATTGAAATAAGCCAGTAGGAGAGCAGGAGTTATTGGACACACAACAGTGTGCATGTGAAGTGCATAAGCATTGCTTCCTTAGTAAACAAGTCTAAAAATCTAGTGAGATGAGCCTGTTTTACATTAAATATATAAAAGGAGAGGGAAAAGTTTTGTGTTGTGAACTTGGCTGACTATACAGTAGAGGTAACTGGGGGGGGAATGTAGTTTGAAACATTTATCCACTTGCTTTCAAAACTGGAGTGCTTAAAAGGAACAGCTTAGAAAGCCTTAAATCTTGAAGGTAAAAAACCACATTCCTTTTACCAGATACTGAAGAATGGGATTTTCATTACAACATATAGTCTTTAGCGTGACTTGTGAACTAGTTGATTTTTAATGGCTACTGTTTTGATTTTCTTATCAGTACTATTGGGGTGCTGTTAAACTGTACACAATAGCCTTTGTAAATTTACTAATTAACAACAGGAGTTTTGCATAGAACATCTTCATGTTTGAGGTCTGTACTTTCATAGATGTCAATTAACAGGATAATTATGCTTTTTTTTCTTATACAGCTGACAGAGACATTTTGAAGCTGAATAATGGATGCCTGTAACAAGAGGCCACATCATTAGCATTATTATTGTTGTAACTGCTGCTACTACACCTACCAGTACTAAGAACATTCTGATCAGTCTATATTTTCATATACTTAATAAATCATTCATTCTGTGGTTTTATAAAGATCTTTGGATATAAGTATTTCTTGATCACTGATGGAAATAATGGGCTTGAATCTGCTTTTTGTTACAGTAGTACAAATCTTAAGTATTTGAATTGTCAAGGTAGCACTGCCAAGGAAACAGCCAATTCAGGTCCAATGCGTGTTTGCTGTTGTCCTTAAGAAGGACTTCACTCTTTTCTAAATACTTCCATTCGTAAATGATGTGTCATTTTAGTGCCCATAATTGCTCTCTGAAACAATGTTTTCTGTTGTTTTACTAGGGATTTCCCAAAGCTAGAGGGGTGTTTCAGTTTTGTTTAAGAAAATGAAACAGTTTTAAAGCTGGGTCAGATACCAGAAAATGCTCTCCTTTAGTCCCCCTCCCTCTTCTTCTGCCTTTTGCTTTGAACCTCATATCAACTCTTTTATTTAACTACAAAGCCTAAACTTCTTTAAATGTCTGCGTTTGAAGAAGTTTCTGGCCAGAGCCCTGTTTGGTATATACCCTGTGTTTTGAAGTATTTGCAAAACCAGGGCCCTGTGCATGACTGTCCTAGATTTGGGTTGTAAAAAAACAACAGCAGAAACAACAACAGCAAAACCAAACAGAAGAACAAGCACTTAGAGGTGAGGTACATGTACAAGTTATTGTGGGTTAGTGAGTTGCCTCATGTAGCTGAGCCAGGATAGCAGATTTGCTGCAGGTTCTTAACCCACTACGGGTACAAATGCTTTTACTCTAATAGAGTCTTGAGATAATACATTTACATTGGCTTCTCAACAGGGGAAATTCAAAAATATGTTATCTGATCAGCTGTCATGATCCAGTGCCATATGGCATCTCTATGTGGTGTTGGTATGAGAACATATATTTCCCCACATATATATGCATGAGAACTCTTTGATGCCTAAGGTTCAATGGATGTATTAAAGTATTCAGGATGTCATCTGTGCTCTGGTTTCCCTGATATTCTCACACTTTTAATTTTAAAAAATAATAATTCCTTTCACCATCTCTGCTTATTTTGCTTCCTATTAGGCTAATAACTTCATTTTCTCAAAGACAGAGGAAATAAGTTGTTGCTGAACTACATTGTGTTAACTGGCTAACAGACTTTCAAAAGTACCTTTGAAAGCAGAATTACAAAATTTGGGATTTTACTTTCATGTGATATTTTTTTCAACATATGAGGCCTAGGTTTGTTTCACATGTGCTAATTTTTTAGAAGTTTAAATTCAGAGAGCAAGAACATTAATGTGCCAAAAGGCAAAGTATTTGAGAAAGTTGAAATAATACATAAATCATATCTTAAACAAAGTTATGCCTTGCTTGCTCAATACAACAATTATATTGTTTTGATTTTCTATAGATAACTGGAAACTTTAACTTGGCAACTTCTATATCCACTCTAATAATAAGCTGACTCCTGAGGTTTCTGAAACTCCTCTCTTACTATTCCATTTGTATAATTTTAGGGTAGAGTATGTAAAAAATATAAATAAAAAAGAACAAAAAGAAAAGAGAGAGAGAACCAGCTTTAAGGCTTCTTCCAGAAGTAGGTACTACAGTCCATCAGTAATGCTCATCCTGCTGAGCTGGCAGCTGCGTCTATAAATTCAGAGAGGTAATCATGGTTTCTTTCCTGCTGCTCCTCCAGGCTTGGAATTGCTGGAGGAGCTGGAAAAAAAGGCACCTTCCTTTCTTGGCCTGCCACATAAAGGCTAAACCCTAGCTATCTAGGTTTGTTCTGGTAAGGCATACAGAGAACACAAAGAGTCTATCACTCACCATACGTGTTTTTCCTCACAGCACGGTACACTGATGGGTCTGGTCCAGGAAAATCAGCCTAGATAGAATGGTAAAGTAAATCAGTTCAGTTTCATTAAACCCTAGCGTGGGCTTGTATTCAGTGTCCTGAATTTAGGTAGGTAAAAGGGAGGACTCTAATTCTGACAAAGGATGCATGTAGATTTGTAGAGATCACACCTTTAGTTTGTTTGGATTACTTTTCCTGTTTGCACCTTTCAGGAAGCCCTACAATAACAATAAAAGCCCATAGCCATAAATTTCTGTCTCCTTCCTTGTGATTCTCATTCAAATATTTGAAATTAGCTTGAGAATTTTTTGGACGCAAATATGTTATCTCTTGCTTTGGCATTAAAAAAAGGGGAAGGATTTTAATTTAGCCTTCTTTCTCTGCCAGCTTATCATATATTTCACATGCTTTTTTTTTCCTAATTATTTACTTACCAGACTGTAACAGCTCTGAACTGTTTATATATAAAGTCTGGTGTTTGAAAGTAACTTATATTTTAAATTGTCCTGTTTTTTAAGTACACAAACTTTAACTGCATAAACTCCCATGCAGTGCCAAATATGCCCTTCCAGTATATGATAATAGGAATCTAGTTGCACCAGTTTCCTAAGGGGTACAAAAGTAGAAAAGCAGAGCCCGTTTGGAAAACACCATTTTTTCACCTTTGGTTGTGACAGGCTCCTACACTTAGAATGAAATTCCATCCTCACATAAGTCTATAGCAAAGATTTGACTGACTCCAGGGGGGCAGGATTTAGGCCCACATGCCTGATTTCAGGGTATGATTTTGGTGATGAAACAAGCTTTAGGGAGTGGGAAGGAGTATTCAGTGTGGAAGGAAGAGTTAATTTTTGTGCATATTCTCCAGTCTCTTTCCCCTGCTGGAATAACTTTCTCCTTTGGTGTATATTTTCATCTTTCTGAGGAAACCTAGGAAACCACCTACTAAGCAGATATTCAGTTATTCTGGAAAAGCTCTGTGGGGAAATTTGCTTTGGTTTTTAACTGTGTATGGACAAACTCAGTAGGACCTATGGCAAACAGCAGTCCTGTGAAAAGGAGGCAGAACAGGAGTAAGAAGCCTGGTTTATCTTGTTGGTGCCCCAAGATGATGTGGAAGCTATGTTTCCCAGCAGACTGTTGCCCTCAGAGTGCAGCTAAAAGGCCATGCTTATATTTCCTTCCTGAAGAGAGAGAGTACATTGGCTTGTCCTTAATGTGAACTGCATGAACTTTTGTACCTTTTCTTTTTCTTCTTGTCTTCTCAGGAGGAGTAGTATGTCCCAATATATCCAAAACATTCTGTTATGCAGGACTGGCTTATAAACAGCATTTAATAAAGTAGGATTTCACTTTCTAATCTCAGGTTTGTAAAAATAATATGGTTTTCATTCATATTCCACTAAGTTAGGTGGTCTTGGTTCATTATTACCAATATATTTAATAATACTTTGAAATGTAGGATTCCTGGGTCTCACAAACCCAGTTTTTCCAATAGATCAAGCTTGACCAATGAGACTTTTTTGGTACATTTTTATTTCATCTCCTGTTTCCCTAGAGTGAGCTATTACAACTTCAGCCCAAGTGAAAAATCTCTAATCACTCCCCATCCTATTTGTATACAGAGAATCGAGTCCTCCTTTTGGAGGTATTTGGTGTGGCGTTTGATACAATTCTCTTACTGCTGTAAGATGAAGTGGAAAATTTACTGGATGTGTTGAGCTACCCTTGTGTCTTAGTCTGCCCATGAGTTGATTGGGAAACATACCATTGCAGAAGTATGTGCAGATGTCAGTGTTCCTTCTTTGTAAGTTGTCTTTTTACCTCCTGGGGTATCATGTTTTTCTTTCATCCACTGAGGGAACCTAAACAAAACCTTATATATCCAACTCTTTAAAAAAGCAGGTTTGGGACTTGGTTTTTATTTGTTTTGCTAACAAATGCTAAGCCTACACACATATACATATGAATTATAATACTGTTGCATACTAAAGAGTTCATGTTTCCTGATTTAAAAGTTCATATAAAGAGTAGAAAACTCAGTGCCCTACGCAGTCGCACACAAACATGCAGAAGAGCAACTAACCAAACCTTTTAGAGCCGCCAAACCCACTTTTTGTCTTTATTATGAAACTAAGATTTGGTCAACTGAGGTCAAGTTGTGCACTTAACACAGCTTCCATTATAGTCAGTGAACTCTGTAACAGAGAGTAAAGTCAAAATATAAACAGAGAACATTTCTGCAGCAGCTCAGGGCTGGGATTAACTTGGATCACCTAGTCTTCTGCTTTTAATGAAATTCTCTCCCTTGTATTTTCATGTTTGGAAGAGAGTCCAAAGTTATCTCATGCTAATTTAGTTAGGCAGTGCCCTCCAGGGATGTCACAGGCCTTTGTGACCTCTCCAGAGAGACTCAGCAAAGGGATGAGGAGAATTAAACATTCCTGAGAAATTGCAAAGCAGCAGCCCCCAGAGGTTTCGCATAGAAACGAGCTCCAGACTAGCTGCCAGAGACCCAAGTCACCTTTTCAGCACTTCCTTGACATGTCTCCGCCAGTCCCATCTGGCTTGATTCAGGGGGTCAGCATGGGGACTGAGGAGAGGTGGCAGCTAGAGAGAGCAGGATTTGAGGGAGGTCTGACTGCAGTGGTCTCAGGGTCTAGGTGTTTCTCTGTCATGCAGCTAGATGGTTTTATTCCCTTTCCTTCCCACAGTCTCATGCTTCGGTCTTTTTCTTTGTGCTGGAAAGGAGAATACTAAGCGAGGAGACTTAATACTAAGTGTACTTATTTTTTCACAATTTGATGCAATGGTTTGTTTCATAGAAGATTTACAACCACCTCTTCAGTTTATTCATGCTGAATACACTGCAGTATCAGAGAGTTACTTAAGCTAATATGAACTGCAGGCCCCACTTTCCTCTCTTTTATGCTGACAGGCTTTAGGAATTCATGAAATTAATCTCATGTGCAGTCAGAATCAGGCATGGTTTGCAGGATGAAGCTTATTTCTGTATGAAAAGATTCAGTTTATTTGCAGATTTCCCTCTATTATTGTGCAAAAGGGGAAAAATATAAACTTGCAGAAGGTTAAGCAAGAGAGAAAAAGACAGCAAGAAACCACTGTAGCTCGCTTAAAAGTATCTTGATCACTTGAGTAGTAGTTATCTAATTTGTCGCACATAACAATGTAAATATTCAGTATCTCAATAAATGTCTTTTTTAATTGAGTTTGGGAATGTGTAATCTAACAATCATTTTCATGCACACACATCTTAGGGTTTCCTTGCACCTTTAATACTTTTTTTTAAATTAATCTAGAGCTAGTGAATATTAAGGAAGAATGTTTGAATTCCAACCTTTTAATGGGAAAAATAACTTTTTTTTTTCACTATAGAACTGCAGACAGACATCTACTTCTATAACCAATGATGCACTTCATCATGAGATGCTGTTCTACACTTAATTTTCTTAAAGCACTCCAGTTGCATGAATATTATCACTTCATATGCAGAGATAGAAAAACAAAGGAGCAAAGATTAAATGCTTTAGTCAAGGCCACAGAGAGGTCATTGTCACTGCTGATATTGGAACACTGGACATGGTGTCTGCCCATCATTTGCTTTGACCAAACTGAAACCAATAAACAGGTTGGACCTAAAGCTGAACCAATGCAATTAGTATATGTTTTATGGTATGACCATTAGAAAAAAAAAAAAAAACATACACCAAGCAGGGAATTGTGTTCATATGTTTCAGCAGTTGAGTAATAAATCCCTGGGGAAAAAAAAAAAAGAAAAGAATGAAAAGAAACTTGTACATGGAAACCAGCATATAAGGGATGATAATGTCATTGTGGTGATAAATCCATTGCATTCTGCAATGACTCATGCCTGTGCCACTGTTATTTGCCTTGCCTGAGAACAGACCTCTGGCCCTCGCCAAGTAATGCTTGTGGGAACATTGTTCCTGGTGTCTGGCCTGCGGCGCTTATTCCAACTTTAACTGCAGAAGACGTAGTCTGTGTAGACTCTCATTCACATTCACTGAGGAGGGAGGGTCCTTACTTTGCTGGATGTGATATGAACAATGATTTCTGACGTTCATGTAGCAGAGATTTATTGCGAACAAAAGTTGAAGTGTGATAATGCTACTGGGGTATTCTGTAATAATATGGTAAAACACTTGTCAGCACTTCATCTCAGGCAGTGAAAGTCAATTGTATATGCTACGCAGAGACAGATAAAAAGCATAAGTATACTTAAAACTTCATGTGGTTTGCATTTTTTGTAACAGCTCTCCTGACTCTAATATAAGACAGGTTTTAATTTTGTTTTGGGTAAGTGGATGTGCTTACAGTCTCACACCCACAATTCCATAGCTTTAAATAGAATTGCTCCCAGGGTGCATAAAAGAACACATGCTGTTATGTGAAGGATTTATCCAGGATGCCAGGACTGTATTTATTGCTGGGAACAAACTGAATAAAATTTTCTATTCCATTTTGACACCAACCCACAGAAAGCAGCCGTATCTATGATTTTAATGCAGGCTCTCCTCTTTCCCTATAAATTCAGTGCAACTAACTGCTGCTGCAGAAGTGGTAATTACTAATAATGGTGGAATCAGTATGAACAGAACAAGCCAAAAACATCAATGCAAAATGCCCTTCAAATATATTTTTGGGCATGCTCAAAAGAAATCCTCCTGTTGCCTTTTCACATCTACATTGCATGTCCAGACTTCTAAAATGTGTCCTCTGGCTTCTGGGATTGTTTTACCATTGACTTTTACTAGCTGAAATTCCCATGCCCCAGTTTAAGATGGCATAGAGCATGAGCTGGTATCTGACCCTGATCATGTAGAAACTTTGTCAGAGCAACAATAATGCTAATGCTGTGGCAGCAAATCTGTGAGGCAGATTCCTCTGTGCTAGGGCTGGAGTTAAAACTGCCAGACTTTTTGCATAAGCTGCTATATCATATGGTGGTGGTTTTCGATACTGTTGGCCTAAAATTGAACTTGTGACATGAGGTAAAAATAAAAAAGAAAATAAATCCCTCTGTATTGCATTACCATTATCCCTGAGGCATCAAGGTTGTGCTCTTCTTTCTGCCTGCATTCAACTGAGAGAATTTAGCATCAAATTCTGAAATGTTCTCACCAGAAGTGTTCTGGTAAAGGAAAAGAAAAATTCCGTGGAACCAGGAATGAGATTACTTTGGCATCTTGATACTTTTTCAAGTGACCTCTTGCTTTTTATAGTTAGTGAAACAGTGGTTGGTGTGTAATTTGCCGCTGCTTCATAAGTAATGACGACTTAATGGTAAAAATCTTCTTTACTTCCAACTCCAGTGGACTGAAAACTGGAATAAAACCAGAAGGTGAAGTTTCAGTGATATGTTAAAGCATACTCTTTATTTACACAGATAATTCAGAGAAGGATAACTAATTCTATAAGAACCCAATGAATAGTGTTTTCCTCAGGATAAGTAAATTAACATTATAAATCAATTGGTTTAAATTATCATTCAGGAGTGTTACATTGTTTGGAAACATAGCAGCCTGAGGAGAAAATGTCTTCATGTTCAAAAACAGGAAAGAAGAATCCTGGAAATTTAGAGGGAAATATAAAATATAACTCTGTTTAATTTTATGTCATTAACTCACTCTGTCTCCCTGCGTTTCTTAAAAAAAATAAAAATAACCACACTGCTCATAAATTTTGACTCAGTGCTCTTACTTTATTAATTTTACTATCTTGAATGCTTACTCTTCTTCCTTCTCAATTATACTGTCAAACATGTATAAACAGTATGAAGTACTGATTTATTATCTCTGAGATTATCTACCTGTGCTCTGGCAGTTCTCTGCTGCTCTTAGCACTTTTTACAGTACTATTAGAGGTTTAATCTGAGTCAGGGCCCTTTTCTGGATAGGCACTGGATGGATCCCTGTAGACCTTCAAACTTTAAGTGGGGAAGTTAGCAAGCTTAAGAGTCAGTGTTCACAAATGGGAGGAAAGTAAAGGAAGATTTGGAGAATTAAGGTAATTGTATGAATCATGGTACAGATAACAACATTTTTTATTGTAGTACTTTGGTCCATGGATCATGCTGCTCCTCTGACCTCCATGAAAACAAGCATGTCAGCTTCCACTTAACTTTAAGTGTCTGAGCAATCCAGGAAAGAAATAGGAAGCAAATGAGTGTCAGAAGCATGAACCAGGTTCTTTTTATAGTCAAATGTTGCATTGTAAACATTTTGTGATCAATATCTACATAGTGATCGTTGTTTTGGAGCTGATCATTTTCCTCCAGTGAGCATGCCAGTAGTAGACTTGAAAGCCTAGTCTGTTTTCTTGTGGTTAGTTCATGGCCCCAACCAGTCCTTCCTGGCAGAGATCCAGAGAAGTCTTCTCTGCCCTCACCACAACCTGGGTACAACCCTTTACTTTAGCAGTGAGTAATCCTGTCAAATGGGAGTCTGCTCCTTTGTGAAGAGGTATTTTGTCTTTCACTCATATAAAAATAGCAGGGAAAATTAATTATGGAAGGAAAAAACAGGGAGGAGGAAGTGGATCAAATATCTTTCAGAATTGTCTGCTAGGTGGAGCCTGAGAAACATATTTGTTCTACAGTCTTGTCTAGGTAATACAAATATGAGCAGTTAAAACTCACATGTACTTTCTATGTCTCACTTTTTTCTAATTTTTCTCTGTTAACTTTTAATTTTTTTCCCTTCTTTCTTGAACAGAATTTAAGCACCTCTTTGTTAGCAACTGCGACAATATCCTCCAAGATTAAAACAAGAGAAATTGAGCATTTATGCATCCTTTCTGTATCTTTTCATTTAAATTACTTTGTGTCACACATGTCACTTCTAATTTAACCATTTGAAGAATAAACAAACCATTGTGGTCTTAAAAATATGTTCAAATTTTTTTTGGCAGGAAAAAATGACTATATTAATTTTCATTGTTGGTGAGGTTTCCCAACAAGCAGCTTTACTGTTTCTTTTCTGCCTCCAGCTAGCAACTAAGGATCAGTTATAAAACTGCATATTAATAATCCCATGTATTGAAAGAACAATATTTTGACACTCAGTGACACAAGGGAGAAAAAAAAGAAGCAGTAATCTAGTTTTTGATAACACAATGAGAACTTTGTGTTCAACTGAGGTGCATGTGAGAAACATCATGTTGCATTAACAGGGAAGGTTGACCTTTAAGGTTTATCTGGATTATGATTCTTGTGGTTTTAATTAATAAACTGCCTACTAAAGTTTCACGAGTCCTCTCTGAGATCTGTAAAACAATTGGCCTATCTGCTCACAATAGAAAAGTTCAACATTGTTTCCCAGTATCACCTACAGATGTGAGGACTTTTGTTTCAGAAGACATTGATATCATTTTCATTCAAGATGCTCCACAAAGATTATCAGGTGTTTTTTTTATCTTAGTAACTTTATAATTGTTGGTTTCTTGTCTTTAAATACACCAACTATACTCTTAACTTGAGAGAAAGAGATCATGGATCTGAATACAGTTCAGCTCAAAACAAGTTCATATCAACAGCCAAACTGTAGGTTCTGACTAAATTACCAAACATACTTCAAATTGTTTCTGTAGCAATTTATCAACTATAACTTCAAAAATCTCTGGGAAAGTTTATATAATGAGTCACGACATATTATCTCTGTAACTATGCCCTAGGAGACTTTTAGTATGTATATTGTTAAGGGTGATTTTTGTTCTTAAGGTAAATTTTCCATTGTTTTTTATCAAATTATGTGTTTTTTCTCTCAGAGGAAAATGTTTTCATCTCAAATCTGTTCTCATTTTATACCTTTTCTGTTGGTGATGTAACTGTCTATGGTTTGCAAACATCCCTTTCTGAATGGAATCAGCTGCCATGTCGTAAGTACTCAATGTCTTCTCTGTGTGAGTAGAAAGGACAATGCAAAAGGACAAGCTCTGTACACAGATATTGGAGTCCTTATGTTCAGCATTACGTTGTTAAGGAAGAAGCATATCAAAATGTATTTAAACTGATGAGATCTGATAGATACTTAAATAGCATTCAGAACAGTTCTTCCATAAATGGAAGTTCCTTGAACAACGGATCTTGCACCAACACTATGATTTTTTCATGATCTGAGAAACAGGATGATGGCTTCTTGGGGAAAGGAAGAGGCATGTGCCCTGCACTTCTTGGGCAGTATCTCTTTTGCTGTAGGTCTTGAGGGTTGAGCTTATGATGTGTCACTCTTGTTGCAATGATAGACAATGACCTCAGTCATGAACTTCAGTTTGCCTTCCAAATACAAACTGCAACAATATATAATGTTCTTACTTAGTGGGTGTGCACTCTTACTTTTTAAGAACTGAGCAAGAAGTGGTGTATTTTAGTAAAAAAGGTATAGGAGTACATTGATTATGCATATTCCCATATTCCTGCTGTCACTAACTTCTTGGGAGGACCAGCGTGCCTGGCAGCACATCTTTGTGGTTTTCTTTGGCAAGAGTCTCCCTTCTGTGCTTGCGTTGCCTTATAATATCATCAGAAACAAGTACTAGAGCAATAGTTTCTACTTAGACTGAACTACTGTTGTGGCAGGGAGCATGGGATCATGCCCAACACTTTCGTGTTGGCTTTCAGGCAGAGGCACCTTATACTTAACTCTGATCACAGGATTTTTTTTCTGTACTTGAGCTTCATTAGTGTTTATCAGTCATGTGTGTTATGGCCCTCTTGTGTGTAGAATATGCATAAGGAGGGTTTTTTCCCTTCTGTTGTGTATTGTGTGTATGTATCACTGTCTCTTTATATAATCTCCTTATATAACACACTCTCATGCCTACTGAGTACACCCAGTACACACCTACACTTTTAACAGTCACAGAAGTCAATCAGATCTGGGTGACTCAGCCAGCACAGCACCTCTTCTTCCTCCCTTGCCCCTCCAAAAGTAAATAAGTAGATAATCTGGAAGTCAGTTTGGGTTCAGAGCCCTGAGTCAATGTCCCAAGTCTTGCTTTTCTAAGGCACAATCATCAGTTGTGGTCATTTCTGTAGCAGCTTGAGAAACCACAGCCAGTCAGCTGGGTTGTGTCAGGAGGAACCAGATGGTGGCATCTGGACTGCTTCATATCCAGGCAGGAAGTGTGTGGGCATGACATCTTCCCTTGTCACGTAGTGTAGAAGATGCCAAAGATGCTAAGCAGCTTCTTCCCATGCCAGTGCAACTGAGTTGGGACAATGCAGAACTGGAGGTGATAAAATAGCCCTGTCTTCTGTGGTATAAAGGGAACAGTCCCTCATGATGCATTCAGGAACAGCAGTCATGCCATGCCTTTGTGCTTGCCATATGGAGAGAAGGTTCTTCTTTGCTGCCATGTCCCTGTAAGGGCTCATCATGCTTCAGCCCAAAATGCTCAGTTCTCCTTCTCAGTGGTGACCTCAGCAGGATAGCGAGGTTTGAGATCACTACAGAGTATCATGTCCAACCCACTAAATTCTTCTGCCCACTTCTAGACAATAGAGTATGGAATATTCTAAAGACAGAATGTCTATAAATGGAGGTAATGTACTTTTGGGTCTCTATGGGTTGTAATGTTGTCTGAATTAGTCAAAAATTACTCCCTAATTGTTTACAGCCTTGAGGTAACCCATGCCCTCCACAAGTGATAAGTAAGTAGAGCTAGATGTTCACCAGCCTCTGCTTCTTTGTCTCTGAAATGTATGGACAATGCACCCTGCATCAGTGTACAGCTATCTGTTTCATCTCCTAAAGTAAACATTACTGACTTGGTTTGATTTGTTGTGTGTGTGCGTGTGTGGTGAACACAGAATAAAAAGTCAAAAGTTCTCTCTGTAATACCTAGAAACATATATGAAACTTTTTTTTTTGACGGTGTAAGTCTTGGGGGGGGAAAAGTGCTGTGCAGCAGTGCAGAGCAATAGTAATTAGTACCAACAGGAAAATTTTCTGCATATCACACTATGTGTCCATTCAGCCATATCTGGTTTGGGTCTTGCATCAGATGAGGCATAAGAAAAGGCTTTACTCATTCTCTTGAGAAACTATCTTTTATTTCTGGAGCAGAAATCATCAGTCTCAGAAAGTTGGATTTGTATTTCTTTTTTTCTCTAAAATAAGCATATACCTCATTATGAGCCCATTTTAACAATGTAGAGTGCTAGACTGGACAGTGAAAGAAAACTGTCAAATATACAGAGTTAAACATAACTTCAGCTACTAAGTCTTTGTTATCCATGGATGACAGCCCAGTTAATGGAAGTTAATGGTGAAAGACATCCATAGCATACTTCAGGTGCTAAAGACAAGCAGACCCCTCACAACCATGATGGCAATGATGAGCATAGGATGTACCTATTTGAGGGTTGTGTTAGTCCAGCTTGGGTTTTCCCCTTCACTAGCGTAGGTGCAAACACAGTGGAAGCAATGAATTTTGATCATGGAGGAGACCGGTTCGTGTTTTGGATATGTTGCTTGAAAATGGTGCTTGCTGCTGGCAGGGGTTTATATAAAGAAAGGGAAGAGGAGGAAGAGGAAAGATTTTGGCAGAGCCTGTAGTTCAGGCATGCAGAACAGATATCCTAGTCCACATAATCATAGAAGTGTGTTAACTTTTTAGACTTGCTATGTCTCTCTCTGGCTAGGTTTCTGTTTAAACGTAAATGACATAATATTGCCATTTAAACTTTGTAAGTCATTAGACCAGAGCCAAAAAGAGTTCAAATATGAAAACTATGTTTCGTTAAATTTGCCAATAAAGGAATAGTCTTATTCTAAGAAAGCTAAAGCCTGAATTGTTTCCATAGTAGTTTTCTCTTTCTTTTCAACATTTGCCCACACTTTGTTAACTGGATTGAGCAAATAATTAGAGAGAGGGTGACAGAACTGAACACAAGTAATTTCTTTACTTGCTGTCAGCCCATCCGAAAAAGCCTTTAAAAGGATATACAAGAAAATCCATGATTCTCCATTCCTGCACCAGAAAAATTCCTAAAATACATGACCTTGTGATGGTTAAAAGATAGCCAAGAGCCAAAGCTGGGCAATGTTTTTATCCCAGTTCAGCCATGTCATGGGTCATGTGGTTCAGCATGTGAACAGGAAGGTGAGAATGGGTGAACTTTTGCCTCAGTTGTGCAGTCCATCAGAGAATAAATGGAGCAAATCACTCTGCAGCTGTATTGGGAGGCGAACGGCTGAATACCTCTCACACAGAGGCTTTTGTGTTCTGGACATGATCTAGCATTATGATGGGACGCACTAGGCTGAAGCTTTGTAGCAATTACTAACCCATTATCACGCTAGAACATGAGATCATTTATCTTCTAATTCAGAGTGTCACCTGTTCTTCATTTGCCAGTCAATAACCATTAATTACTTTCAGTGGAAATTTAAACAAAGCTTTTCCCCTCTGTTAAAACCAGTAAGCCATTCAGTACTGACAAATAAACCTGGAACTGTATCTCCCTCTTTCCTTTCATTCTCAGCCTAGAGTCTGGTACAATATGAACCCTTAAAGGAAATGCCTAGAAATTGATAGGTCAAGGGCCTTTATTAGTCTGATGGGGGGGGAGGGGGGAAGCACATTCCTGGCACTTGCTGTAAGGGAAAGCATATAGCTACTGCATGTACATGGATTTCTCATTGGTTGTCACAGGCTGTACCTGTGGAAATGAAAATTTGAATGCAGAACTTGTTCAAAGATTTTTCTGTCTTCTGACTTGCCTTTGTGGTTTTTTTACGACCTGTTCAAACAGACCTAGTCAAAGCAACAGCGTTTGATTACCTTTCTCAAAGCAAAACAGAACTATTGGTTACTTTGTTTATAATTTTTAGCATGTTCATTTTTTTCACACCTAATTTGATTGAGCTAATTTTAAGTGCCAACAATTGTGAATGCCAGAAAAAAAAAAAAGAACCAGCAGTGATGGTTTCTCAAGTAATCATTAATCTAAACATTCTTTCCTGGTAGGAGCTGAGGCAAAAATTGCTTTCAGCAAGTCTATCTGCATTATTTGACCATTGCTTAGTTGATCCTGTAGAAATTTACTTCAGTTTAAGTTGTATTTCTAAGTTGGTTATTGCTTACTCTTTGGAATGGTAGACAAGAGTTGATACATCCAACTGCATAAAACTTGGTGAGACCAGTTGTCAAAAGCTGCTTTTTGTTAGTATTTTGTAGCTATCATCTCCTTCAATTTAGTGCATATTTTAGAGTAAAGACACACTTCCAATGCCCTTTTATATTAATACACAAAATTAATGTGTAACTATTTTACATACATTTACACTCATTGTTGAATGTCTCAGTGTAAGCACCCACGCTAAAATTGTCCAATGAATTACAATACTGAGGTGTTTAAAAGAGGAGGAATGCCAAAAAAATATTGTTAAGTCTGATCCTGTTTCTACTTAGACGCATTAATACTACTTACAAAAAATGTGTAGTGAGTAGAAGATCTTTATGCTAATATTGCATATTCAGTCAGCCTATGTAGCATTTAGGGTTGGGGAATGATTTTTGCCAATAAATTAGGTGCTATCGTTACATCTCTGTCAGATGTAACTGACTTTATAGTGCTGTGCACATTTCAAACAAAGAAAGACAAGACCTTGAATTCTTTATGTACAGCAAACATCCTCTCAAGTCAGAAGGAGATCTGCTATAAATTCAGCTCTGATTACCTGACTGTCTAATCTTGGAAATCTTCATTCACTCAAATAATGCCTTCTGATATGAGGAAACTCGTTGTTTTAAGCTAGGCTGCTGTTTTAAGCTGAAAGACCGTGGAAGCAGGGACTAGGCTAGGAGAACCAGAACAATCAATTACTTATTTTAGATATTCCTTTTTACCTTTCTGTGAAGCTGCTACTACTCTGAATCCTGCAAGTTTGTCCCACCATGAAGAAATAGGAGTTGGTGATTTATGGCACCCTCTCAAATCAGCAGGGAAGCTCTAGTGTTCCAAGAAAGCTCATATGAGAGATATGAGTTAAGACGTCTCCTCCTCATAAGAAGAGTTTCATCAGCCAGTCGGGTATTTCTGCGTCATTGGCTAGGATATTCAACTCTGGAAAGGAAAAATAAAGCTCCTGCCATTGTCCTGCCCAGCAGGTTGTATCCCTAAAGTACAATTAATGTCAAGGACTTACACAGCAGTTTCCCAAAACCCAGCCTTCCACGCACATTCAAGAAGCAAAATGTTCAAAAGCAACATGTTAATAAAATCTTATTGAAACTTTGGAAGGTGCATAAAATAATAACTTGGAAGAAAAATTACTTGCAAATATAACCATTGAAGTGGAATGTATTGCTTTGCTACGCTGGACACTGATTTATTAAGAATGGGGGAGGGAATTGAATATTTCAGGTGGTATTTACCAAGAGAAACCGAGCTGTCCCAAAGCTTTTATTAATCTGATTTGCAGAGTATCCACTACCATCAAGGGACCTACTAAAGTTGTTTTCTTTAAAGCTGATGTGAAGAGGTCATTGCAAATAGCATCGTGGATTATACTGTGAGAGGATGACAATCCTTTTTACCGTATGGATAGAAAGTTGAATTATTTTGTTTTCTGGTTATTTATTACATGTGAATCATGGCATAGAGGTTTTCCCCTTTCCTCTCCAAAGGAAACGAAGTGTTTACATCATTTTGATTGATCTAAAGTAATAATTATTCTGTCCACCTACAGCTTCAAGGTAGTCATAGAATCATAGAATCACCAGGTGGGAAGAGACCCACCGGATCATTGAGTCCAACCATTCCTATCAAACACTAAACCATGTCCCTTAGCACCTCGTCCACCCATGCCTTAAACACCTCCAGGGAAGGTGAATCAACCACCTCCCTGGGCAGCCTGTTCCAGTGCCAAATGACCCTTT
>WAAB01023178.1:382003-475218 GCA_013389865.1 Piaya cayana | reverse complement strand
CAGTCCAGTCAAATAGTCCTGTCAGTAAAGCAGTGGCTTGCACATCAGAAAACTGAAATGTACCTGCCAAGATACCTCAGACAAGTCACACGTATCTTTGCATGCCTCTTTTTCCGTATGCTTTCCTACTTTCGTGCTGTCTTAGCTGGCCAGCTAGAGAGATGGTAGTCATCAATCATTACTTATTTGTTGGAAGGGACACTGTGAAATATGTTGCTGTGGGAAGTAAACTTGTATCTGTGAAATGCAAATATGTTGACAATTCCATGAAGTTTTTCTTCAAAAACGTATTGGGATTTTTGTCCTTGTGCAAGTGATTCTTTGAAAGATATGTTAACAATTGTCAGGCTTTTCTACCAGTGTTTTATGTGTTCCTGTATCAAAAGGAAAAGTTTCTGCTACAGTGCTTTAATGCTTAACATTTAGCTTATATTCAGCAGGAAACACAGATTAACTTGGTCAAATACAGTGACTATTCTTAGTTACCTTTTTAGTTACTTTCTCTTAATTAAAACATCAATCAAGCCAAAACAAGTGTGACAGAAGAAAGAGCCAAAAGGACATATATTTTCATGATTCAGTGTTTGACATTCTGTAACAGACAACAGCACTCTGGACTGAGACATTACAAAATTTTGTTCCTTTCCCCATATCTGTGTCAATTCATGCAGTGCTTTAAAAAAGTGAATACATGCTCTTGAGCACTCAACCAAGTCTCAGTGTTCAGATGAAAACATATTGAAGTCTCCCCTGCATAAACAACTAGTGTGAAAAAAAAAATGATAATCAAACACAGCATTGTTGATAAGAAATAATTTCGCTCTTTTCAGAATTGCACTGAATGGATTAATAGTCACCATATTAGGAAAGGGATAATTTCCCCAGCTTGGGGTATGTGTGTATCTGAGTACTTATTTCTAAACTAAAAATGCAGTAATATAATATCATGTACTAAAGCGACTAATTTTATGTGCACTGAACCTGACTTTGTCTTTCTGCAGGCTATGTGGCTGATGTTGCAAACAGATGAGCCTGAGGACTTTGTCATAGCCACTGGAGAGGTCCATAGTGTCCGAGAATTTGTGGAGAAATCATTTAAGCACATTGGGAAAACTATTGTGTGAGTATGAACATGAGATAGCAGCCACAGGTTGAACATCTCTAATCTGTTGTGTTTGCTATGTTACAGAGTATTGCTTCTCTACGTTCTTTTTTCCCCTCACTTTCTTGTTTTGTAACATGTGAGACCTTCCAGGCATGAGTGACTGCCACAGTGGATATGTCTAGTGTTGCCTTCTAGATCATAAGAAAAAAACATAGGCGAGTATGTCTTTAATTTTTATTCCAAGTTTTTGTTCTCTGTTCTCCCATTCACTCCCCACCTTGGGAGACAGATGTGCCTCCATAGATGCTAGTACTAGGGTGCTGTTCTTCACCCTTCTACAAAAGGATGTTTCCTAGCTGATTCTCAATTTTGTGCCCCAGATCCCACAGTTCTGCTCCCATCCTCTGTGATCTCAACAGGTGACACCTGCCAACCCTGTTCTTTCCACGTGACAGCCCATCAACCACACCACAAGGATTATGTAGCAACCTACTCTACAATTCTATTATCTCGTCTCCTCCTAACCCATAAAAACGTTGAGCGCTGGGTGCAGAATGTTTACAATGCATATTCCACATAGTTTGATTGAAAATACAAAATTCCTTCTCAAGGCCATATAATAAAACCAGGATGGCTTGGTGAGCACTTTCTGTAATTTATATTTTAGTTGTTTATTATTTTTTCAATTTCCCTCCTTCTGTATCTTCTCTGGGCCCCATGCATCAACATACCAATCTCAGCTGGAAAAGGGAGAGGAAAGCCACAGGCTCTTCCATGACGCTAGCGCCAGGGCTGTTCCTCAGGCCATCAAAGTCACTTGTGCAGCTGGTGAACTATTGACAGGGCCAATAAGTTTTACTTGGGAACAAAAACTTGACAAATTCAATAAATATGCAGAAGTGCACAGATATATACAATATTATTTGAACGGGCAGTGGGTGGCTAGGGAGGTAATAACATTTTCTCCTCAATGAGTTTTTAGTCTGCTTTCAATTTTTGGCATCAACTTCTAAAAAAATTCTGCTGGGGGAAAGAGAGACAATGTAAATATAATTTCTAACCCAAAAGCTCAGTTTGGGGAATAAGTTTCTCTCCATATTTTTAGCATCTCTTAACAGTGAGATATTTCTGTATGATCACACATTGTCCCGTATGCCTTAACAGCAGTGAGGTTTGACAGGGTAAAGAGGAAATAGCAGGAATTCCAAAATTTGCTTTATCTTTCTTACCTTTTCTCCTTTTTCTATACTTTCACTTCTTGTTTTTATAAGCTAGTTATCTCTCTTAAGCATTGATACAAATATGCTGTGGATTCAGTTGCTCCGTATAAGTAAGAATTCTTGTGATTCTGATAACTATTTTCTCCCTGTCTAGTATTGTTTGCAAAAGTAAGAATTAATGTTTGAAGAACAGGTTTTCTGTTTATTTTTACTTTTCATTTACCTAAATTTAGAAACAGAAATGTATCAGTCAGTATCTGGCTACATGTCTTTATTTGCAGAGGTTCTCAACATCACGGTTTCTTTTGATGTCAATAAATTTATCCATTAGTTTAAAATTAAACTCCCTGCTTTGGTGTTAGCCTAAAAATTCTCAGCGTTTCCCAAGACTGACAAAACAGCATATATTTTTCAGAAAGCAAATGAAACCCTTGAGAAAATCTAAAGAAAAAAACAATTACACAAATAAATGTGAAAGTACTTTTGTGAATAACAACTTCTATAGAGAGGTTTTTTAAGGCTTACTTTAAATTTAATTGGACTAAACACACAATATTTGTGTCCCGTTTGTTTAATTTTTTGCTCAGATATCGGCCCATGTAATGGACTTCATATCATTCATGTTGGTGATTACTGTGGTCACTGTTTGGATTGAATCAATCAGTCAGAAGTTTCTCTGTGAGGGAAATTTTACAGTATGATTCCAAGTGATGAGACAGGGCAGGTATCTTTTTGCGTACAAAGGCATAGTTGCTTATTTTTTTTTACAAATTAATAAAAGTAGTATTCAAAAGTTGTGTCAGAATCCACATGACATCTAGTGACAGGGATTTTTAGGAACTTAAATCACTTGAGAAACAGGGATTGGGTTGCTAATCCCTATAGTTCTTTTGAAATTGTTGTCCACTGTGAATAATTTATTAATCCCTTAAGCTATTTACAGATGATATATATGAATAGCTATACCTATGGGGATGAGATGACATTTTAGGTGTTAATGATAATTTTGTTGTTGATCATTTTAACAGTATTGTAATTTGCATCATTTTAGACGTGGTCTAGGCAAGTAAACCAGCTGTTCATTACCCCTGCTCCCAGGGTGGAGGTAGTGGCACAACAGACCCACTACTCATCCTGTAGCCATCATTCATCCTCCAAATTGCATTCAGTGTAAGATATTTCTCAGGATTTGGAAAGTTTTGTTAAGAACATCCATAATTTGTCTAAGTGTCAGCCTGGCCTATGCTTTTGCAGCACAACCACACTCTCTCCTTAACCTTCCTGGCTTCTTGGCCAGCTGGCTGGTAACCTCTCACATTCTTTGAAACCCCCAAGGACTTTCTACTCCCATCTCCTCCAGTTTGAATATATCTTCTTCGGGGAGTAGCCTGGCAGCAAAATCCTCCCTTTAGCATTGTAAGACCCCACTGGTGAGTCCAATTGATCTGTTTCTTTACAATTTATGAGGCACCTAAGAACCAGCATACCACAGTGCAATTGCTAAATGAGTTCCTACGAGTTTGCTTTCTTCCTGTCTCTCTTCCTCACATTTTGATTGAGTTGTTTTGTGGGGAGAGGGAAGGGTAGGCGGATGGTTACAGAGTGGTGGGTATTATGAAATTTTGCAATCTCTAAAACTTATCTGGGAAATTTCCAAGAGTCCTTTCCACTGCTGCAAGTGATGGCACAGCTTCCCAGTATTGCTGTACAATATGCCTTTCAAAAATTGATGGAATGGTAGAGTAAATGGTCAGGATGGAAGTTCATAGAATAGTAGAATCATTCAGGTTAGGACCTCTAAGAGCATCCAGTCTAACTGTCAGCCCAACACCACCATGCCTATTAAACTATATCAAAACATTGTGGCGAGCAGTAGTCAGCAAAGCTCATTGAGAACACAGTGGATGTGTGCAGGGGATCTTAAACATCCCTACTTTGTGCTTTGGCAGGGAAAGTTACAAATGTAACCAAGCCTTAACTATCACACCTTGATATTACAGTAGAGAACAGGAAGAAAAGCAATCCTGGCTGCCCTGTCAACCAGTTAAAAATATTTATTTTAGCTTTTTAGCTTTTTGTCTTCCTAACAATTCACAGTAATGTAGACAGCTAAAACTCCAGGACAGCCTAAAAAGTCTTTCCAAGAAGATAACATAATACTCTGTCACAGCCGGTCATTAGCACATGTCAGGACTATGTCTTCTAGCCAAAATAAGAGAGAAAGAAACATTCTTGTAACTAATGAAATGTACAGCTGCAATAAGACTGATTCTCTGAAATTGACTGTACAGTGTACACCAAAGTTTATCGACCTTGTGTGAGTTTTTTCTTCTAATATTTTTTTTTGAGGGAGAGATCTTAAATTATATAATATTAATATTATAAATAATATAAATAAATATATACAGCCTTCTGAATCTTTCAAATTCAGTCCTTTGTACTAACAGGAAAGCCTCAAAGCTACAAATATTTTGCCTCTGTAAGGATTACATTTTTTTCTTTTACCTTTCCTTCAGCT
The DNA here is from genome assembly GCA_013389865.1 of Piaya cayana. NCBI lineage: Eukaryota > Metazoa > Chordata > Aves > Cuculiformes > Coccyzidae > Piaya > Piaya cayana. Next base: position 470,375 of record WAAB01023178.1, on the reverse strand, counting down.
TATTACTAATTAAGTAGTACTTGGGGGAAACACTTCCCACCTATAATTTGAACTACAGCAGAGTAAATGAAACAGGCAAATGCTTGTCTTGACTAATTTTCTGTCATTAATCTTATTAAATTACAACAGGATTGCAAAGATAGCCTGAAACCACTGCAACACTCAGAGTTTTTTGCAGAGTGCTATAAAAGCTGCTGTTCACAAATGTGGACCAAAAAAAAAAAAAGACAAGGAAAGAAATAACTCTCCAATCTGTGGAAAGATATTTTTTTAGTAATATTAATTTTAAAATTTTACTANTCCTGGCTGCCCTGTCAACCAGTTAAAAATATTTATTTTAGCTTTTTAGCTTTTTGTCTTCCTAACAATTCACAGTAATGTAGACAGCTAAAACTCCAGGACAGCCTAAAAAGTCTTTCCAAGAAGATAACATAATACTCTGTCACAGCCGGTCATTAGCACATGTCAGGACTGTGTCTTCTAGCCAAAATAAGAGAGAAAGAAACATTCTTGTAACTAATGAAATGTACAGCTGCAATAAGACTGATTCTCTGAAATTGACTGTACAGTGAACACCAAAGTTTATCCACCTTGTGTGAGTTTTTTCTAATATTTTTTTTGAGAGAGATCTTAAATTATATAATATTAATACCATAAATAATATAAATAAATATATACAGCCTTCTGAATCTTTCAAATTCAGNAAAAAAAAAAAAAGACAAGGAAAGAAATAACTCTCCAAGCTGTGGAATGATTTATTGAGGGTTTTATTAATACAAAAAATACACGTGCATTTATTACAGAAGTAGTCATTACTTCTAGGATAAGAATTAATTGATTAAAAATTACTATTTTACTCTATTCATTTGGCTCTATGTACAAATTTTATCTTAACTAACATGCCAGTTGGTCTTATAAAAGATCACTCTAAAAAGAGGAAGTTTGTAGATAAGTATAAGGTCTAATGAGGTGAACTACTAGCATAAGTGGAGCAGTGGCCTCTTCAGTGACAGCAAAGGTTGAACAGATTGAACTGAGGGAAGAAGGTTTTTCTGGTTTGTTTTCTTTTCCTTCTTCTTACCTTAAAATAGAAGATTGCGTTATAGAAATGCATGATATTTGAAGAATTGCTGTAAGAATGAAAAGCCAACAAAAAATTAGTAATGGCGCTGTGGGGACATGAAAGAGGAGCCATCAAAAGTCATTATCAAATGATAATGGTGTTTCTAGGTCTGCTTTTGCCTAGCAAAAATTACTGGCTGGTGAATCTTATGTGTTGTATTTAACTGCTCAGGAAAAACAGAAGCCTTTAGATGAGGAGGAAGAGAACAGAATCTCATACAAGAATTGAAGGCATTTTGAAGAGTGATAGTTGAAAGGGTCCCAGCCACATCAGTGAATAATGTTGACCTGGGTGAACCCACATGATCAAGGTTCCTTTCTTAGGATTTCACCAATTTTATCACTGTTCTCACTGCAGAGTATATGTTTTAGGGGGTCATTTAACTCACTTCAGCTGGAGAATTAACTCTTCTAGCTGAGCAAACTTTTATTACTTTCTTGTTGATAGCAAGGTTTTACGTATAGGCAGACCTAATAATTGTTTCATAACTCAAATTAAGGTTTGAAGACCGTAACAATTTATCTAATTTCATACATCATACGAGGTGTGAGAGTTTCTGCTTTAGAAAGACTGGGTGAGAATTAAATCTGATGTTTCATGGGAAATTCCACACTCCTCCCTCCAATGAAAAGAAAATAATTCTCACAAATGCAATTTAGAAAAATATCTGGTATCTGGTCAGCTGGATTGCTTTGATTTTCTTCTAACCTCCTTTTAAGAAAAAAAAAAACTTAAGAAGAATTTTTAAGCCATTCTGAAAGGGGAGAAAAAGCCCAAATATTTCCTCTCTCAGAATGTCAGCCATCTTTTTTAGATGATATAATATAATTTTGTTTCAGCTTGATCTTAACAGAACTTTCTTGAAACAAAATCTTTTCTTTCCAGAATATTTTCACAGAAGCATTCTTATTCTCTGAGAAAACATTTTCTTCTCAACACCAACTTTCACAATTTGGAGTAAAGGGATAAGATGGTCAAAAGACTTCTGATGAACTAAAAAAAAAAAAGGGGGGGAGTTTAGCAGGTATTCTTTTTAAAAGTCTCAAAATGTGAGGAGTCATAATTTAGATTTTTTAGACTTGAGCTTGACAGTGCTGAGAATATAACAACAATATTAGCATTGTTTTTACTGCATTCCTTTAGTGAACAAACACCAAAGATCTGATTCATCAAAGCATTTGGAAGAAAATTTAAGTATATCCCTCTATGGCAGCCTATTTGATCATGGTTCAGCAATCCATGTATCTTTGACTGCCTTCATGCATAAGAACTGCTGGTAAGGCTGGTGGTTGAGCTGATGGCAAAGGAACATATGCAGAGTCATATTTAAAATTTCCCTACAAAGGATTAATTAAAGACATTAGTGGTCTGTTACATGTTGTGAGTTTTGCTGCTTATAAAAAGTCAGGACAGAATGAAGTACTTTGGCTTAATTGTGTGTGTACAGCAATCAAGTCAAAAATCCAAGAAGCCTGCAAAAATGGTATCTTGTATCCGCTGTGGTGTAAGAGAAAAAAAAATCCTAAAATTTCGGTTATTATTTATTTATTGTTCATTTTCAAATGCAAAAATATTTTCTGTTGGCATATATTTAAATTAAAAGGTATATGTAGTAGTTTTATTTTCCTTAAATAGCCTGAGCATCTGTAGCTACTAATGGTTTTGAATATTATTTGAATTATCTCAGTTCTGTGTCTATGTAAAGATCAAGCAAGAAGATGAAACACATGTATTTGTTCAGTATAATTGTACTTTTATGAAAGACTTCATCTTTAGATGATTTCTTCACCACTTAAAAAAATACATATTTACTTTGCCATGTTTGCTTCTCACTTACAGCCATTCAGACCATTTGGTCCATTGCAGTGCTATTCCCATCCCAGCTCTCTTATCCTGGCTCCCCTGTGTCCTTTCCTGCCCACTTCACACCATACTGGCTGGGTATCCCAGCCCTCTGTCCTCAGAGAATCCTCTGCACCCATGGATGTTTTTATAGCTTGAAGTTTGCAGTCTTACTGAATAGTTAGAGAAAGTAAAAAATAATTGAAATCTCCAGGGCTGAAGAAGTAGAGGAGCATCTATCACTGCTGATAAAGTTATTGTAAGAGTAATGATCTGCAGATATGGAATTAGCTTTAAATTAATTACAGTCTTTTATTGAGAGTGTGAAAGCTCTTGAGAAGAATCTTTTAAACAAGTGAACATGCGTTTGAAATGTGATTACCTTAGTTTTATGGAAATTTCTGAGGTCAGTGATAGTAGCGGTAGCCACCAGTGCCGGCAATTACTATTGTCTTAAGCAATTGCAGAGCACCCATCTCCAGCAGTGAGGCATTTGATGTGGCAGTGTAGATGCATCGAACCTTCTTTGTCAGTAGCAGACATATGGTCTCATGTGTCCTTCTCTAGGTGCAGAGTATTCTGGCTGTCAGCTGTGAGAGGCAAACCCATCCTTTGCTTCAGTGAGGGGGTGAAGCTCCCCAGTGTGAGGTAGGCAACAGTCTTGTTGTAGAGACTCACTGCCAGTAGACTCTAGGACCAATCTACATTAGGCCAGCAAGCACCTTTCTGGAAGCCTTTGGCACCAGCTAGGGGTTAGAGGAATCCACTCCCCATACTTGATAAATTTAGCTCAGCCCTGATTAGCCAAACTTAGCCATGGATCCTTTGTGTTTCCCCCAGGTTACACAAGGCTGTTCTCTTGCCTCTTTGGGCATCCACACCTCGTGGCTGAAGCTATCGAAAACCAAAGCAAGATGAGGGTTCCCCATGCCTCTTCCACCATGCTTGCGCTTCAAGACAATCTGACGTTATGTTTTCCAGTTAAACTCTGCAATCTGACTATAAATTAAAGAAGATTTTGGTGGTATATTTTTCCTTTCCTTGTGGTTAGAGGAAGAGGGTAGGGAGAGTTGGTTAGCAAGGCAGATGTCTTGCTCCTGGTGTCAGGCTGGCCCCTGCAAAATCCCTTTTATCAGCAGTATAGTGTCCCAACTGTGAGCACTGAAGTGCCAGCGGTAATTAGAAGTGCAGCTATCAAATGCTACTTTATTCACAATGAAAAGTGCTTTTTTTCCTCTTGTGAACTTTTCACATTACTGGGCTGAACAAAACGGGTGGAGATTTCTTCTTAAGCTAATTCTATTGTTATAAAACTTTGATAGCGACATTAAGTCAGTCTTTACTGGCTCAGCTGAGGCTTCTGGAGCCTGTTGGGTGTTAAATGGGGTTCCCTGCTCAGTGACCTCCAACAGCAACTGACGTCTCCTGATCTAAGCACTTCCTGTTGTTTTACTGATGATGGTTAGTTTTCTATTAAGCTCATTTGAGTCCTGCACATTTTTACCCTCTGCCCTTTAAAGGGAGGGACTAATGTTAGTTTTGGCTTCTGGATGAAAACTTTGCAGTTCAGGCAGAGCAACTGTGAAAAAGAAAGAAAGAAATTTTAAATTATAAATCGTCTTTGCATCATGGTTTGACTGTTAACAGCTGACTTAACTTTGCTATTATCTATTGGAAATTTCAATATGGAGCGTTCCCAGTATCAAACATCCGACAGGCTTTGCTAGTCATCCAAAAGTCAAGAGCAGTGCTTAAAAAATCATGGGATTTAAAAGCTAGTAATAGTGCATACTTGGTATTTCCTTCTGCCTTTCAGTGTTTTAACCTTTATGGGTACATAAAGGTCACATTCTCAGACTTTTCTTCTTAGCCTTCAAGGGCTAGAAACTCAAAAATGAAGACTGCTATTGTCAAAGAATTAAATTCTTCTAGGAGCTTGTTGGGGGGAAACAAGGAGAAATCAAATCTGTGACAAAATCCCAAGAGCTGGCAGTACAGTTAGTAAGAGAGAGAGGCAAGGAGGACATTTCTTTCATTGCTGGTGACTGTGGCTAAATAGTCTAAATCACAGTGCTAATTTAATTTCTATAAATTTTACTTAAACAAAAAAAAAATAGTAAAGGATTTCATCACTACACAGTTATGCCAAGCTGGTTCAGAGTCCATGATATATACTTAGAGGCAAAAAGCAAAGAGAGGATAGAGTTTCACTTATAACTCTTGATTTTGTACATTCAATGGATTAGCCTTGATATATCAATGTACGTTCCTACATGTGCCATCTGAGGTATCTGTTTTGAGAAGTAGTATTGTCCTTGGGCTTCCAGACTGCAGGCTGCCCTCTTCAAAGGCAGAGCTAGTCTCCTCTTGTACTGCTCTCAAAATTTTAGACCAAGACAGTTGCTAACAAAATAATTCATGGCACAACCAGATCACATAAATTATAGCAAATTGCAGCCTGTTCAGCGTGAAACTAATTTGAACAAAGTAGCTGGCTTTCAGCTCACAGGTAGTAAGTACTTCTACAGTATATGTATGTGAAGTGGCATACATGTAAAATGTCAAGGAGTGAACACTCAGGAACTGTTTTTTGGTTTTGTTTTGGTTTTCCTCATTAAGCACAAATTAAATTATGGAGCTTAATGCTGTTCAAACAGAGCCTTACATAAAATTAACAGATTAAAGGGTTGCTGAAAGTATTGGTCAATATACAAGAATTAAAAATATTTTAAGAAAATAACTTTGAATCAATCCACAAATGAAAAACCTTACTGTCATATTTATTTGCAGCTACATGAGACATTCTGAAATCAGGACATTTTATTTTCTCCTAACATTATGTGTTTAATTTGGAAGTCCTGTATTTTAGACCTTCCACTGAATCAAAAACCAAAACAAAGAGACTTCAAAAGCCATTGTTGCTACATTTAAGTCTAAACTCTGCCTTTGTTCCTATGGCTAATGAGTTTATACTGTCCTGCAGGGAGAATTGACACCAGCCTCAAGTAACTGAAAGCAGGCCAAATGCTGGTAAGATCAGAGCTCTAGAGTAATTATGGGTTGATTAAATGTTTATCTTCTTTACAGGTGGGAAGGGAAGAATGAAAATGAAGTAGGGCGATGCAAAGAGACTGGCAAGATTCATGTGACAGTCAATCACAAGTACTACAGGCCAACTGAAGTGGTAAGAAAATGCCCTCTCCTACTTTTGCAAATGAATAAACCAATCACTCAGCCAATAAATTGCTGCATTTGGCCAGCAGTCTGTGAAAACAGCTTAATTGAGCTCCTGCTGCCGGCTCTTAGAGCTCTAAATTAGCCTGCTTGTTGCCCTCCTCACAGCTAGCTGCCTCGGAACAAGCAAGCAGGCAAGCCGTATTGCCCAGGAGGAGCAGGTTTGACCTGTCACGGAGACACTGTTCTGCTTCAGTCAATCTCTCTGAATGGGAGAGGGGGTGCTTAGGGGTGTGAAAAATCATCAGATGGGAAGCAAAGTGAAGTGTAAAACAACTTGGTGTTCTTTCTGGTTTCAAATGGGTATTCCCTTCCCCAGCTGCAAGAAGGGAAAGCAAAGGAAGGTGGGCATTAATAGGCTTGATTTTTAAAGTACTTCCTTCTGTGTCTTCATGATGGTGCTTTAACTTCACCCAATAAGTATCCCCTGTGCAGCTTAGGTCTTTGTAACTGTATATACTACAAAATGTCTATTTTAGAAGTGCACATGTGCTTTGTTTTCTTGGGTGCTTTGCAGGGTCCCACTCAGTAAATGCTCATTTGCAGTACACACCTTTACTCCCAGGAATGTCTCAGTGAATTCTGCTAGAGGCACTCAACCAGAACACTGCCAGCAGGACCGAGCCACTTACTTCTGTGCTCAAATCACCTGATGAGCATGCTAGGACAGGAAAAAAGACAGTATTTCCAAGTCAGACAGGATGGTGGCAACCCATAGAGATGGTACTGGACTGAGCCTGGTTTCTAGACACAAGGAACAATAGCCTCAGTTGTGCGACATGGGAGTGGGTGTGCAGAGGAGAGGATGTTCTCTTCTCCTGGGGAGCGTTTTACCAGCCCAGCCAACTGCTGACAAAGCATCAGCTGTCAGTCCATCCATTCAGAAGTGCTGTCTTCAGCTGCCTGTTTCAAATAAGGTGTGACACAAAAACATTTGTGTTCACATGGATTGTAGGGTAGGAGTGAAGACCTGCGTGTGTGGAAGTGGGCATGGGTTCTAAAAGTGGAAATTCAGAGGGGAACAGAGACTTTCATGTTATGTAAAGAAGGGCTGTGCCCGTGTATCAGAATCAAATGCTAGGAAGTCATTTAGAGCTGTCTGTCATTCTGTGCTTTGGTAAGGTGTCAGGAAGATAAGGAGGACACAGAGACAAAAGGACTTGCCAAACAGGAAAAGGACACTTGACCCAACAAGTCTGTGCTTTGTGAGACCCACTTGCAATGCTTTGTCATACTTCTTACTGAAAAATACATATTCACTCTGCAAATTTCACTGGTTGTATGTAGCTATTCTGAAGCCCTCACTGTAGTTCCACTTAACTGACGTGCTCTGACATTTTCTGCTGAAATAGTAGTGCTATGGTCTTTACTCTGTCCTAATTAGTCTCCTTATCAGAACACTTTCTTTTTATATATATATATATTCAGCTCACAAACAATTCTCTGTTTTGGAATAGTGCATAAGGACAGGTCCCTCAGGAATGCTCATGCAATTACTAGTGTATCCATACAAAACTATAGGGATGTACTGAAATACAGAACGGAATGTAGCCTTGAAATAGCATTGCATGTATACTCAGTAGGCATCTGATGTTTATCTGAAATTGTCTGGTTTGGGGCACCTTCCCTAGGGCTCGATCTCTCTCTTCCACTGCTCCCATCTTGCTTTGTGTTTAACACAGTAACTACTTGGTTCTTGTGGAATCCAAGAAGGCTGTGAACCTACTCAAGCATGATCAAGGCAGAAACATGAAACAGGTTTTTAAGTATTTTTGTCTTAAGGAATATGCAGGTGAAATGTGAGCAAACACTTCTATGAAGAGATGTGGCATCTGCTTCCTACAATCAAAGTTTCATTTTTAGAGTATATAATGATGAGTACCCAGAATCGTGTTAATTTCTTTTAATTCTGATTTTATTTCTGTTCCTTATCAAAGGTAGGCAAACTTCTTTTTCTTCAGTGAGGGAATTACATCCTTGCAATTCCAAAATGCCAGACTAAAACCCAATCCATTGCAAGAAAGTGAGGAAAAGCAATGAGAAAATTGAAACAGGTTCTCAGTGCATGTCCTCTCCTACCACCTTCACCAAGACCACTGAAAGCAAGAAAGCCTTAGAATGAGATTTTGGAAAGAGGCTTAGCTAGATCAGTTAACAGGAATTCTGCTGTTGCAACCTATCTATCTGACACAGAAAATATGATGCTGAGATTCTCGTGTCTTATTTGGAAACATTTCTGTCTGCCTGTGCCTCTAAAATTTAACATGGTGTTTTGGAAAATGAAAATAAATATAATTTAATCTTGTGTACAGTCAGTTCTGACAGTGCCAATACATTCATTTGAAAAACAGATTTGTTTTCTTCAGTTAGTGATCCCTGGGGTCAAGGCCTCCCATTGAAAAGCTTAGCTGTACTGAAGAAGAAACCTTGAAATGTGAGACTGTCTTCTGGTGAAACTAAGTAGACCCTTTGAATGTCTTGACTCTAAATCTCTTCACTCTTCTTTTGACTGCTTTGGGGCCCCCTGATATTTACTGGCCTTGGGAATTATTCCTGCTAATGTTTCTAATTCCTGCCTCTGTCCTTTCCTCCTTGCATCTTTCCAACTATCAACCTGTCAGTATCATTTATTTCATCTTGTAATGAATTTCTATCAGTATCATTTCTGACACTTTTTTAAATTGTATTTGGAGACTAACCTGCTGCAAGCATGGAGGAAAAATGATTACTTCTACCTTTCTTAAAATCAGCAGTTTTCAACAGAAACTTTCTGACAAGTTTGCTTTTCATACTGCTTTGATTACACTGCGAAAGATGCTTTCACACATTTTGCAGGCTTTTTTAGCACATGGCTAGTAAGGTCATACTTTACACTCATTTGCTACCCTAGACATGTAAAAATAAGTTTCCACTTAGTTAACACACTTGTAAAATGTAGGTACTTTAGAAATTATCTCACTAGTCTTTTCTACTTTTGTCACAATCAGAATGTTCATATTGTAAGTTGGTAACTTATTCTACACTTGGATTTAAATAATCTATTTGATGTTCACAGAAATAATGTTAAAATTAATTTTAGATTTCTTTTCAAAGTTAAAACCAAAATGCAATGAGCCATCACAGTCAGTTAGAAACAAGTAGCCCTGTAGAACAGGATGTTGAAGCATCTAGTCTCTCAACCCCTGAAGTTGGGTAATTTTTAGAGAATTAGGGCCTGTCTTTAGTTTTCTTATCTTTCAGCACGATAATTGCTATTAATTTGTTGCAGAAATTGCCCTCCAAGAATTGCACAATTACTTCTAGTCAAATTATGCCCGTTAAGGTGTCTGAGTAAAATTGCCTCTATTATTTTTGCATGGCAGGTATTAAGCTAGCAGTTCAATAGTTTACCTCATTTTATTGCCCTTTCCTGCAACAATGAAGATTGACTTCAGATCTCACTGGTTTGTCCTGTCTTAACTTAAGAGATATATATCTCTCAGGTAGGAGTTTGTGTTACATTTTATAAGGGATTAAAAATAAACCTTTCATCCGAATGGACACTTTTGTTTTTTCTCTGAATCTAATGCTCTGCGTGTGTTACAGGGAATTCTTCTCCTCCCCCAACCTGTTTCTGCAGCTGTCCTACAACTTGCCTAGGATAGGAGCTGCAGGTTGTATTTGTGCAGCACAATTATTACTAACTGGCATGAATGTAACTCTGAGGATACACATACATCAAGGCAAATTTCCTTCCTTTAAGCAAGCCCTGGAAACTCTATCACAATGAGATGCTAATATTTAAGCAATCATCTGGCCTGTTGTTCTTCTTCAAAGAAAAAAGGGCATGCTAATTTGCTACCTTTTTCTTTTCTTATATGCCTAAAGCAGTTAAGCATTTTTCTCCCAGTACTTTCTAGCACTGATATAAATGAAACCCAAATGCAATAGTTAGCAGAAAAAAATTGTGGTAGTGTCAAAAGATACTTCATCCTCCTGGAATTATTTATTTAGAACTGCTCTTTTGAACTTCTAAGTTCTGTATCCCTCCTTACTAGGTTGTGTACTTTCCAAAGGATTGTTTGTGTATCTAAGTATCTGCAAATAGGTGTATATATATATAAGAAATTTCCCAAGTCTTCTGTGGTGCTTATACTAAGCTTTACATTTTTGCTAAACTGCGTTTGGCCTCAGTTACCCTTTTTCCTCCTTGGAATTAAGCAAGATGGCTTTAAATTTCAGTCTCTTCAGATATTTTTTTTTAAATTCAGCTCTATGTTTCCCATGTTTCATAGGATTCCAGTAAAAATTCCTTGGGGCATATCACATTCCCCAAAGTCAGCTTTCTTAAAGTCAAAAACATTTCTGAACTCCTCTAAGTGTTCCTGCCCTAAAGAGCATTTAGAGTCTAATGAAACCATGATCACAAAATCCTAAATACGCCGCACTTCCACTTTAGTTTTCATACAAGTTTCATTTCCTACTCTTAAGTTCAGAGCCGCCTGTGACTGCAAACTGTTCAGATGGCTGCACAAGGAAACACGTGCTTCCCTTCCTCAAGGATCTTTTTGCTCATCAATGTCAATGTGTAGCCTGTATTAATACTCATGAAAATGGAATGGGAACATTCAAGGAAGAATAATCTTCAGATAATTTTCCTGTCTGTTTTCCTCACTAGCAGGTAAAGAAGTTGCTAATTGTCATAATTCTAACAGTCTTCTCTTATCAGTTTTTTTTTGTTCCTCCTTCTTCTGAAAATGTATGTCAGCACCTGAAAAGTACTGCCAAGGTAAATTATTACCTCTCTTGTCCTTAATTCTCCTTCAAGCTGACTTTGCTGCTGCGTCAGCCAAAATGTTTATAACTTCCCTTACTTCAAATTCAACACTATCTCAGCACTGCTTTGCCACCCTCTTCCTTTTATTTGTCTAATGAAACCTGCAGTAGATTTTTGTTTGTTTTAGTTAAGGTGTTACATATCAGGCATTTCAGAGGTTTCTCTGAAAACATATATTGTCTCTGTACAGCTTCTAGAAGGCACTGAGCACTTAACATATTTTACATGTTTCCGAAGGAAAGTGTGAAAAAGGTTTGAAAAACATAGTATCACTGTGTTTCCACTTCTAAAACACACTTACAGCAGAGCAGAGGGACTATGCTACTTGAGGGAGATTATGAGACAGCGGTAAAGTTAGGAGGAAAGCCTGATGGCATTGTGCTCTGCTGCCATTACTAGCAGACACAACCATGTCTTCGTAGGTAGCTTTCTACTTTTTTATCTCACCCTGATTTTGTTCATTTTAGTTGTTCCTTACAAGATAGGAAGATCATTTTTGTTATCAGAATTTCATCTTGATATGTTGCCATATCTGAGAAGCTTCAGCAGGCTTGTGTCCAGTCTTGCTCAGTGTCTTCTTTAATCCTCTGAGCAGACTCTGAACAGAAGCCCTAGCTTACTTCCTTTATAATGGGAGCAGATACCTAATACATGCCCCTCGAACACTCCCACACACATTTCTGACTTTTTGCTTTATAACTGGCTCATTGCATCAGTAGTAAACAGGTGCATCCATTAAAAGAATCCCTCTGGACACCACCATTTGCAGTCCTCATATGCTGTGCTTTATCTGGTTGCTTCTCTTTGCGTCATCCTGCTCCTCCTCTGCTGTGCCTCCAACAAATATTTCTCTGGCAACTTCTATAGCTGGCTCTGTTCCCCTTCCTCCTTCACCACCTCTTTCTCTGCTGTCATTCCTGAGGTTTTGAAGCCAGCCATGTGTCATCTGTGACCTTCACATCATCATTGATCTTCCTGAGAACATCACCATGTCTCTCCAAGTCTGCTTTCCGATCCCCTAATACCGCAACTATCTGACAAGACTAGCCAGAGGAAGAGGGTATTCTTGCCGCCTGAGATCCAAGTTGGAATGCTTTTACACTCTGGGTGTTGCACCATATGTTCATTTACAAGATCAGTATTTTTAATTCAGAAATCTTCAGACTAGCTGGAGAAATCTGACTGACTTTGGGCAATGCAATTTTCCATTCGGGGTAGGCGGAGAGATTGTGATCCCATAAAGCTAGTGTATAAAGATAAAGCTGTCATCCAGGTAGAAGGGGTGGTGGGTTTAATTCATTGCTCATTCTTCTAAATGCTGTTGACACATAGCAGTTAGTGACAATCCTGGCTGTGGCAGATCTGGGCTCAACTGCTAAAACCAGATTTTTAAATTAAACTTAGGGGACTGGAGGATTAAGGCTGAGGGAAAGGTGAATGAGGATAGAAGGCTTCTTACCTGCTTAATTAGGTCCTGATTCAGCCAAGCATCCAAGCAAGTGCTTCACTTCAAGGGCTTGAATAGCTAATAGGGACAGTTTCCATACTTGGAGCTAAGAGTGTGTTTATGTGCATTGCTGCATCGTAATATGAAGCAAAGCAATTCTAGGATGGGAACTGAGATGGCCAGCCCAAACTTGTGGGAACTCGGGAGGTGCTAGCTGATTATTCTTGTTTGCCTGCCCCACTGTACGTGAGCACAGTACTCGGGAGCGGTAATACTGAAATAGTCAAGACGGTTTCTTTAACCAGGTTCTCATAGGGTGGCTGTGCAGACAAGAAGGGATTAGACCAAGTTCATGTAGTTTGCAGTTTTAATCAACTGCTCCTGTAGTGACATTTCCCGCCTGTAATTCTTCTCTGCCTTCCTAGCAGTGGGGGGTCTTATCACCACCTCTTCACTTATTCATGCTCATTCATGCTTATTCATGCACAGAAAGTCTCTCTTTATCTCTCATATTCCTTTACCTCTCCCTTCTCTTGGCCTGCCATTTGGCCTCCTCCTCCCCCTTGTTATCTCTGTTGTCTCACCCTCATTGGGACCATTCCTTGATTTCTTGTCACTGCCTATCCTATGCCTGTCCCATACAAACACTCCTTGTACTTCAGGTAGATGTGGTGGGAAATGCAAAGCCTCTGAATGGAAATCACGGGGTTAGGAGAAAGCCTGGAGCATGCAAAAGCCACAACAGAAGTCCAGGCTTAGGCAGCACCAAAGACACATTCGTCACAACTGCCAAGTATTCCTGCTGGCCAGCCATCTCCACCAGCTATTCCACATTTCCTACAAGAGATCAGATACGCAAAAGGCCTGAACTGTGGTTCAGACAACATTTTGGAGTGCCCAGTGAGACTGAAGTACTGGCAGAGTGTGTCAGCACAGAACTGTTCCCACTAAGGCTTTCAAAAGACCTTGGTGTCAGAGGTGGTTGTGGTCACTTGCAGACCTGATTGCTGGTTTGCATTTAAAAATGGGAGAATGTCTGAAGATCTGCCTCCCTTTTAGACGCTGTTTTATTTTACAATGGGATTTTAAAAGTCAAGCAATGTGTTAACAATACTGTTCACATTTTGATTTTTTCCCACCACATTGTAACCTTTCCCTTTAAGCATGCTGTGCCAACTCAACTCTCGCAATGGTTTTAGAAAGGCAGCACAGAACCATAAGTGACATGATTTATATGAAATTAAAAATGGCTTTTGAATACAGAGGATATGAGACAGAGGTGAGGTTTCCTTCAGCAAATATGGAATCAAGAGCTAGACTCTGTCTGATTCCTCCAGCCTTCACAAGAGCTTGCCTGCCTTCAGCTGTTTGTATTTTATTTTATGAGTGAGTAGGTGCACAAAGGAAGACGACAGCCACAAACTGTTCATATGTTTCATCTGAGAAGCCATGAAATTATTTTGGTGTTGTTAAAAGCAGTTTCTGCAGAGTTGGGGTCAGTAGATGCCTTGACATCAGCCTTTTCAGCTTAAGTCTTCCATTCAGTGGTTTGCTAGGTGCATAGCTATCTTGAGCCTGGGTGTGCCATGGCACCTAATATTTTTCCTCTTTGAAAGATGGTACTTAAAGCCACTGATTCTCAAAATCCTATGCCACCTCCTGCAAAATACGTATCAGTGTTATCAGAGAGTGTGCAGTTGTCCCTCTGAGTGCTACCAAAGAGCAGTGTGAAAGGACCTTATGGACAGACCTTAGGAGAAATGCATAAGCAAGAGATAGCTAGTTCTGAGGAAGCAGGAGGTTCTTGGGTATTTGTCTCCAAAAGCTTTCCTTTCATGTTTTCCAAAAATGACAGTAGGTATTTTCATTTTCTTCTGTTTCTTTAGATATGTGAAATCTATTCCCCTAGAAACGTGGAGTGTTTTAACTTTAATTTTATCTATGAAAAAAAAAAAATCCAAAAGTATTCTGCTTAGAAAAAAAATGGAAAAAGAAAATAGGAAAAAAAGACATTTCAGTTTTTCTGGATGGCAGGAGATTACTTTTCTGGGGTTGTCAGGCTTTCTTTTAGATTGATCCTAGATGTCCCCTAAAATATCCACTAGAAGTTTTTGTTCAGACTAATGTCTCTGTCTTTCACCGTTTACAATTTCTCTCAAAGGGGCAAATGGTTGAAAGGAAGTGGAGGTTTGGAAATGGTTGTTTAAACCTTCACCTTTCCTGTCTATCACCTTTAGAGTCATCAATTAACAACTTCATGATGGCGGCATGAAGAGGTGGGACCTTTATTGTTGTCACCCTAAGATGATGATGAATGCTTAACTGCCTTCCATATCTTCATGTCTCATCTTCAGATTCCACTTAAAACCTATATCAATGTTTCTCTCCTTAGCAGAATTTGAAAAACTTTCACGTTGTTAATTATTTTTAGTATCCTTGATATTTCCTTAGTGTTCAAAGAGAGACTGTATTGTTGAGTTGCAAGGGAAATTGAGCCTTGTAGAGCTGAACAACTTACTGAAGTGCTTTTTTGTTGCTGGATAAAACCCTTGAAAATTATCTCTGTGACATAAACATCTACAGTATTTGTCATGAAACAGGAAATAGATCTTCATGCCCATCTTGGATACTCCCCAAATTGTCTGATGTCCCAGCTAGATGGGTGAAAGAGGAGACAGTAATTATCTGCAGGGCAGGGGAGACTTAAACATTAAAGAGCTTTATGCCTAGGATCAGCTGGAATTTTTGCTCATTCCTCACATATAGTGTCTGAGCTCACCAAAGCAGACAATATGAAAAATATTAACAGGATTCAAGAAGACATTAGTAATAGATTAAGAGTGCATGCCTCCCTTGCAAGACTTTTTTTGCTTGATTTTTTTTTCTTTCAGCCAGAAAAGTCTAAAGGTGAGTAGGTGAAGTCAATTTTAATAATTCACAGACAATAATGAATCTATTTCTCACTTGACAGAGCTAGTGTTTAAACTATTAGCATTGTCTGGCATAACATAAAACAGGATCAGTCACTCATCCCTTTGAAACATCTAACCTGGCCTCATTTAAATTTTTTCCTTCCAACTTTGCCAGTACATTTTAATAATCTTGGTAGAGCTCTCAGCTGACTTGTGACTTCAGATTTTATCTACCAGGTTGTGCTTAGGAATGGAGTAAGACAGCACCATTCCTGGTCAGCTTTTTCTGTATGCAATGACACAGAAACCTCAGTGCTACGGATAACCATTGAAATTCAAAACAGACCACTTGACTGCTGAAGAGAAATGAGCTTTTAAATGAGATTTTCTTTTTGGAACACTGTTCTGTGATTTTTGAAAACACTTTTTTTTTCCTTCCTCCAGACTGCTGAAATCGTACTACTTTACCATCATGGTTTTTGAATAGCTGTAAGGGGAAAGGTGGATTAACAATAATGAAAACAAAAAATCGTGTTTTAGAATAGGGCGCCTGACTGTTTTTTTACAATAATCTGTGACAAGTTCATGTTTATAATTCTCTACATCTGTTACCAAGTTAGTGCTTTGCAGACCTTAGTTTTACAAATTTCCAGATTGGGTGAAAAGGACTTGAATTGCTTTTATTTTTATTTTTTCTTCTATTTGACCCATAAAATACTACATTTCCACCTTCTGATTTAGAAAGCAAAAATATATATTAAAGCTTCTTTACAATAACAAAGACTTCTGACTAGAACAATTGGCTCCCACTCTAGTTTTCCCTTAGATAAGTTGTAAATTTCCAAACCTCTAATCTTTGGCAGCATTTCCCTCTTGATCCTAGTTTCTGTTTCCATGTGTTGGGGGAGATTAAAAAATGGGTTATGAAGGGGAAATTGGAAACAGAGGAAATGTGAGGTTTTAGGAAGAACACAGGTGAGCAATAGGGCCAAGTCTGCTCTGTGCACTGTTTGCTTAGCTATGAAACAAAGTCTACCATGGCCTTGTATGGTGTCACCACTGATCACATGTTGTGACATTCACTCCTTGCTCTAATCAATTCTCTGTAGTGCTAATCCTATAAGATTACCACAGTCTTTTATCCTGCACATAATTAGCTGAAAGGGCTTGCAGATGAGTATCCAAGGTAGTTTTTAGTTGTTTTCCAGGCCTTTCTCTGTTTCCTCCCCAAGGTGCTTATTGATATCATCTCTATATTTCACATATTTGTTAGATGCTTTCTGGATGGCTTCTAGGCTTAAGATAAAGACCAAAATTAATCTTGACTGATACAGTAAATCCCAAAAGAGTCAGATGGCTCAGGCACTGCTTAACATGAAGTTGGCATGATTAGAATCTGCCTGGCCCTAAAGGTAAGCCTCCAACTTCTATAATAATTCAGTGCCGTGTGGCATAATGAATGCAAGGGGAAGGTGGACACAGAAGTAAAAATGCAAATGCACGAAGGTGCATTATTCACAACAGTAGAGATTTGCAACAGTGAAGACTTACGTGTACTTGAAGAACAGCCAAAGGGAGCTGGTGATGGATGGCAGGCAGTTTGTGTGCTGTAAAGCTCACAGGAAGTATTCATATTTTTGCCTTCTAGTATCAGTGACCACAATTAGTTCTACTTTGGCTTAACTACTGGATGGAGTTAAAAAAAAAAAAAGGCATGATTGAGTTAATGATGTTCTTAATTATGGTTTTGTGAAGGATTTCCTACTGCAGATGAATGCCTGGAACAATTATCTTTGATACTTTGATAGCATAGTTTGCTATGACTGCAAATACCCTGGATGCAAACATCTGCATCCAGCAGCTACTTCAGCTAGCGATCTGCTTTCAGAGTATGCAGGTGTCACGGCTGTGATTGCTGGGGGGAAGCTTCTGGGAGAAAATATCTGTGTGTGCAGGTATGTGCTAGTTGATGTACTTGCTGTGCTTTTTGTGAGGACCAGCTTTATATGCAAGAGTTCATCAAATGTGCATTTTGTACTACTGACATATAGACAACTGATGGGAAGGTCTAGTTTCTGCAATAACACAGACAGCTGCCATTCATGTATCTGGATATAACTTAGCAGGACTTTGAACTAGGAGGGACCATTTAGAAATGTGACAAAGCAACTGGAGTCACTGTTGCTTTTGGCTGGGTTGTCCCATTTATGGTGGTAAGAGGAAAGATTCTACCAAAGGGATATGTGTGGTGGCCATAGGAATGTAATCAATAGTTCATTTTCCACAAAACAATGAATGCCGATGACTGCTAGAGACAGAAAGCGCTAAATGTAACAGATGTGAATGCATCCTTGGTTTGTGCATCAACTTTCCCCTTATTACTATTATTTTTCTGTAAACCCTGAAGAACCTGGGTTGTCCCTCAAGTCTTCCAGTGTCTTTTTTAACTGCTGAGAACCCAGTTTGACACTGTTTGCAGTTGGCAATGAGCAAAGCTTCACAAAATGTAGTATATCAAGAATGTTCTCAAGCACAGGGTGATGTGAAGGTTTCCTCAGAGATCCTGCATAACTCATCAAAGATGGCTGAGGAGACTGGCACACTCCAGCAGACTCATCACGATGGTGTCTCACTTCCAAAAACCATGATTGTTGAGGCAGAGGAAGGAATTTTTCTTACATTCCTTCACAGGAAATTGTTCATTTTGGATCAGGATTCAAAGAGAATGAATATCCAGTTTGAATTTTTTTAGTTTCTTTCATATGTTGCTGTTGACTGGGCAAATTTTGACGTTCTTATAATAAGTACTGTCTAAACATTTACAGTGAACTCTGTAGAGATGCACTTTGAAGAAAGATGTTCTGTTGATATAAATTATTTAAGATGGGCTTTAGATTCCTCAATAAGTAAAGAGAGGGTTAGACTTTTCTGCAAGAACTTCAGTTTAAATTGAATGGGAAGAAAAGACTTGACAATGCACTGGTGGACATAAACAGACTCATTTCTGTGGAAAGGGTGTTGACAGGCAGTGATTTTTGGGAAGCCTCCAGACAGAGTCCAGACATTGTCTTTAGGGATTTAAGCAATATAAAAATTATTATTTAAAAAAAAACAAAAACACATTTACATCAGCTGTGCCTCAAGTTTTTTTGTTTTTTCTTTTTTTCACATGCTTTTGTTCTATTAAACATTTCCAGAAACAATTGTATATTTAAGCCTGGCACTGTGAAAAAGGCTAATATCCCTTTTTGTTCAACTCTTCCTGTGTTGATTTTGTGTCAAATTGAGTACATTTCAGCTGCAAGTTTAGGCTTGTTCTTCAAAAAACAAGAATACATGGAACCTTGGGCCTGATAAACTGTATGTGGACCCGAACTAAAATGGTCACATTGAACATCGTGTTGGTAAGTGGCCTTGCATATTCACATGGCCTTAAGCACAGAGATGGCTCCCTCCAAAACTAAGTTCTAGGCACACTGACAATATCAGTTGCTCATATCCTAAAAGTTGTTTTGGTTTGGTTTGTTCTTATCCCGAAAATTCATTTTTATTGTGCCAGGTAAGGTGGTGATTTGGGGAGGGGGTAACATAACAAGTGTTCTGGGTTTTTTTCTTCATTTCTACCTTCTCTACAAAACATCCCATTGACTGCTGCTGCAAAGAGATTTGGGGGTTTGTGCCCCCACATCCTTCCTGAAAACTGTTTTGCTGCTATCAAAAATCACTCTATTAGTGATATACTATGGTTTCTTGTGCGTCCTGATAACCACTGTTGGTGTTTGGTTTTTTCTCACCACATTGCCCTGGGTCCCTATTTGTGCTCCATTTCACATATTTGAAGGCATATGCATGCAACTTGACCTGGTGAGTTAGGTTGAGTAAAGGAAATAATCTAGTCAGAAGAGTGTGAAATGCTTCAGTACAGCAGCAGAAGGGCAAATTAACTCATATAAACAGTAGTGTTATGCTTCATGTTGTTAGGTAGTTCAGTAATGTGCAGCACGGCCTCAGATTATGAACGTTTTGTTCTGAAAAATTTCTTTTGGCCCTGGTTTGCAGCACAGCTAGAGCAGGAAGATACTTGATGTTGACAGAGAGTTTTAGGTGCAAACTGTAATAATCACCATTATATCTTTGCTAAGATTTTAGAGAATCTTATGTGGGAACATATTTATTACGTCTGTTAAGATTCTGACCCATAAATGCAAATATTCATCTGCATGCAAAAGCTGAAGCATGGATACCAAACCTAGTTCACTGGCTGGGTAACAAGACAGTTTTTCAGTGCCCCGAGATCCAAGGAGCTCGTTCTCTTACTAGAAAATCCTTGGATACCATCTTTAAATGTTTTATGGTATTTTTATTAGAAATTTGGATTCTTGGTGGATCAATGGGAAACCTACTTTGAAACTTTAGGTACTTCTTTGCAGTAGATTTTCTAATTAATGATCTGCTACAGTAAACTCACATATTTGTACTGACACATTTTAAATACAAAGCAGGTAAAGGAAATCCAAAGAAAATGAGAATATCTGGTGTACAGACGTGGTCTCCATTATCAGCTCATTAGCCAGTTTTACAAATTCAATCTTCATGAAAGAAAAAAATGTTATGATCTAGTGGCTTGTTGGCTATATTGTACAAGCATTATACTGGTAACTATATTACTATAAATTGTAAACCAGTGTATGTTTTGAGCAGTTGCAAAGTATCTCACAAGCGTTTCTGGTGACATACTTTTGAAAGGTGTATTTTACATTCAAAATAACTAAAACATCATAGGAGATAAATGTGGTTTCATCTAACCCTTATATGGACTGCATGACACTTACCTTTTTCTTCTTTCAAAAATATGTACTACCTTATAGATACAAATAGATCTATCCTGTAGGTTTTCTACTACAATTAGAAAACTCAGGGTTAGGGATCAGATGGCTTAATGTCACTGTTTTGTTGTGTCCCCTTGGGTGACTTATATACTCTTTCTGATGCTAAATACTCAGAAAGTGTTGTGTAGAGAGTTTGGGAACTGGCTTTCGTTTACACTGTGACCTTCATATACTGCTTCTATATTAAAATCAGCTTTTCAGGGGAAGTTTATTATTATTAAACTACTTGAGCGAAGGCTCAGGTATCAGCTTAATTCTGCTGCTGGCACATGTGATGTGAAGAGTGTACAGTATTTTTGCAGGGCTGTGGCTTGTCTCCTGTTCTGTTTCTTCTCACCATGTGCTTCTGCATAGGGTGACTATACCTTTCTATTGAGATATATTGTCTTCATACTTTGTTATTTTCCCTGACCTTCCAAAGGAAATATGGGACTCTTGCCCCAGAACACAAATTCCCCACTATCCCTTACTCCCCAGTGCCTACTGCTGCTCTCGGATTTTGCAGCCCTGCTAGCCAAACACACGTGTCTTCTCAATCTTTCTGCAGAAACAGAACTCTAGGTTTTATTCTAGGAGATGCTTTTTAAAAAGATCTCAAAGAATCCCAGCTTGTGCTTGCCCAGAACAAAAGAAAGTAGTACATGCCTGGAAATACTCTATAGGCCAAAAAAGGGGTGAGTGCCCAATTTTTTTATCTTTTTTTTTTTTTCCCCCCAGATATTGGTAAGTAAGTGAAACAGAACTTGATTTGGTGTTCCTTCTTGATAAAATGCATGTGCTGTGCACATACACATGCTTTCTCTCTCTTTCTTCTCTGTTTAAATGCTATTTAAACAGTGCTCAGTGACTGCTGGGAGTTGTAATCTGTGTGCAACTGTCAAGAGGCAAACACCAGCTGGAGGGATGGCTCTACAGAGCAATCTGGAACCAACTGAGTTGCTGAGGAGTCATAAGAGAGGGAAAAAAGGGTTCAAGAGAACTGAGCCGGTGCCTTTTGGAAATTATTTCTTACACTCTCATAGGAGCTACAAAGTCTGTATCTCGTATAGTTTCTTATGCTTAGACAGAGACAAGATTACAAAACAGAAAATGACAGAACTTCACAGCCAAATTGGTACTTTCTCAGATTTGTTTGACAAAGTATTTCACACAGCTTTAGAGCAGATGGAAAGCACCTATAAAAATCTGTTTACTATGTAGAAATAACAATTTTTTTTTTGCTTTTTATTGAAGAAAACCTTTTTTCCTGCAAGAACCACCAACAAGAATAATTCTATTTCACTTTCTACTTCTGATATGTGTTTCCATTATCATCTCTAGGTCTTTGTCTGGGTGCATTTGCAGAAGGTTATCTGAAGAAGCACATATGTTTGGAAGTTTACCATTCTTTTAATTAAGTGATGTGTTAGGGTGTATTTATAGCTTTGCTGATTCAGAGCCATAGGTTAACAACTCCTGTACTCCAATACTGTTGAGTAATTGCCCAGAGCACTATACTAACACTTCTGTAAAACAAAGCACTAGGGACTGTTAGTGTAGAAAACTATATAATTTTATAAGGGAATTTTAATAGGGAGCAGTATTAAAAATAAGTACCTCTGTTTATGGGTATTGGCTAATGAATGGAACGTAAAGAAAGATGTTAAGCAGCAACAGCTTCAGCAGTAGAAAATACGAATGACAACAGGCAATTTTGAGCAGTGCATATATCATAGTTGTTATTACTGGTTTTTCCTGCCTAGATTCCTTGGTGTTATGCTCAAAAAATAACAAAGAATTTGGTGTCTGTGTTGTAGCAGAGCAGATATAGGGAACATTTGATGATGCTATGAGTTATAGCCTAGCTACAAGGATACCTGGACTTAAACATCTTCAAATTAAGTACATCCCATTATTTATTCTTTCTCCTTGTAATCTTTTGCCAAGAAAATGTGCTAAAAAGTTAGTGAAATGAGAACCTTGGGACCAATTTTTAGTGGAAAAAAAGAAGGTACCTTATCAATGGTGTATGTCCTCTTAGGAAAACATATCGAACTGACATGGTTGTAAGTTGCGAGCTGTAAAACAAATCTCTTTACACTTGACATACACAAATGCAGCCATGGATTCTGGAGGAGAAATTGGTTTTAGCATACTATGATACTGGTGCCTGTCGTCGACCACCTCAGAGCATACAGAGGCTAAAGAGGTAGAATATGGAAATTATCACCATCAGGTGGAGGCCGACATCCTAGCCACAGCCTTCAGTGGAGTCCAAGTTTCATTTGCATTGTGTATTTTCACAAAAAGGATCCCACTGCCTGGAGAGTGGATGCCCTGAAACACCTGCTTTATGCCCTTCAGTGAGGATTTTCAGTGGGATGATTGCAAGGGGAGGGAATGGGGTAAGAAAGGGACTTGCAGTTAAAGTTTAAGGTAATTTGAGGAACTACTCTCAGACACACTGTCCTGTCCAGTCACCTTGTAAACCTTTATCTCATTCCCTCCAATTTTTTTCTCATGAAATGGTGCAATTAGGCAGCTTGTGAATGTCACTGTACAACTACTCTGAAGTAGTTAAAACATGAGTTTATAAAGCTTTCCCCTTCTGTGTGACTGCAAGAGTGCTATAGATCCATTGCCATTTAGGTGTTTTCGCTTACTTGCTCTGTCCAATCAAAAGTCAGGTTTGAAGCAAAAAAGCAAGTGATATCATGCTTAGTTCTCTCTCAGACGCAGTCCCACATTAATAGCTGACAGTAATCATCTTACTATTAGAGAACAGGCTTAGAGGGACGCTGCACCTCAGCTGCAGATGGGTAGCCAGGATCTTGAGTCCTGCTTTGGGGCAGAATTTGTGAGTGAGGCATCCCATCCAAGGTTACTCACAGGTGAAGGAAGAGGTGGCTGATGTCTTGGCCCTTAGGGTAGAAAGGCTTGCCAGCAAAGTTGGAGCATTACGAAAAGGTCTGCAGTTCAGTGGCGTTGTAGAATAAATATTCTCCTACAGCTGGGATCAGTGGAAAGAGACATACTGACTGAAGGCTCACTTTATCTGTAAATTTTCATTCTCTGGAAAATAAGTGTTTTATTTCACCAATCTTGTCCTATTCTAAGGTTCATAATATCAGCATGTCAGAAGTAACCTTGGTTTTCAAAATCAGTTAATGCTAACTAACAGACATTGTTGAAACGATAAATGAAAGCAGTATATTTACTGCAAGTAAACTTCCCAAGCATGGCTGTCTTCAGTAGTGACTATGGTGGCAACAAAGTGGTGTTTACTGATGATTGCCTTATCCAAGTTCCTTCAGATAAAATGCTGGTGTTTTATTTAGGGCTGCTATGAGCAGAGAATAACAAAATCTACTTTGGCAACAGGCAATGGTACAGGTACAAACCATGCATGTATTCAGTAACAGTTCTGAGTTTGGGCTGAAGAAGTGTGACATCTGTGCAGAAAAGTTGAAGAGCTATTGCACACTTTCAGAGTTAAATTGGTTGAAGTTTTTCAGTGGTCAAGTTACTTGCATTTTGAGGTGAAAGGGATAATATTTCTCAAAAATAAAAATGTTCTTTAGGAAAGCAAAGCAATAATTATTGCTTCAGCAAGGTTTTCAACTTAAGAAACTTTTCATGACTTTGCAGTTCTCTGTGTATTCAATCTTAAACTCTTGATCTAGTATTGCTGTAACATAACATACATTATACTTGGCTTCTTAAACAAGTTTTTATTAAGTTATCGTACAACCTTGGAAACTTCTTAGTTCTTACTTTACATTTGTGAGTTCACAGCTATCTTTGTATGCGATGCAAACATTGGCCATAAAACGAGCAAGTAAAACACCTCCCTTCAATTAAGAAAGGAGGTGGTTTCCTCAGTGGAAATAATCTGCATTGGCCACAGCAAGAGCTGCAATTCAAGCATCTCATTTAACACTTCAGATTGTCTTTGCATATGTGGGCTAGAGTCCAACAGCATTAGGAAATCCTTGGTGGATAGTAATCTGGAACACAAAAAGCAGCAGTCATACTTCAACACAATTGATAGCCTCTACTTACTAGCAGTCTTCAGGCTAAATTATCATGGAGATGCAATTAACTGTCTTTCACTGAGAGGGTGGATCCTTCCAGATATAGGAGAAGAGGTCACAGATGGGGCAGTGAGGCTATGTGGTTAAGTGTAATTTGAATTGCTCAGAAAGAGGTCCAGATTCCGCGCTTTTAGCCTCGACACACGCAAAGTCAGACAGTAAGAAATGCCTTAGACCACCAGACCACCACAACTGCCACCATGCATAACCCATCCAGACTGCAAATTTAGCCTTTTCTTTCTTTCTATCTCTCTCTCTCTTCCTTCCTGTGTTTTCTGTCAAGCAAGTAACTTTGACTTGCATCTCTGACTCGCCCTGAGGAAAGGGACACAATCAAGTGAGCAGTCTTTAGTCTTGTAGACTCCGTGGAGGGGAAATAGATTATAATCTTTGCTCCAGGTATTTGTTGTACTGAATTCCCTCTATGGGCTGCCGAGTTTTTTATTATGCATTTCATGGGGCTTCTCAAGCCAAAATCTCCAAGTGCGAAGGATTTGTGACTGATGCCATGTCCAAAACGTGTAATAATCAAGTCAGTAATTTGTTTACTTGTTTAGGACAAAGCCAATAGAGAATGTAATTTCTTGTTGAGAAAACATACTTTCTTGGCAGGGCTTAAGATAGACGTTTCCAGCAGAATCCTCCTTTTGAGTCCATTTAGTGTAGGAAGAGTAGTGTTGGCTTCACACATCAGTCTGAGATTTGACAATGCCCAAGGGAAGGGATGCGTCAGTTTTAAGGAATCCCCCACACCCCACAAAACTTGGAAATTTTGCATTTATAACATCATGTCTGCCTTGAGGAGGCAAAATGTTGTTATCAGGATTAACCTCTAGCTAGTTTTTTGTATTGTTTCCAGATGGGCATGTTTGATTAAAAGTCAGCTTGACTACCACTCTGTATCAATTCTCAATATTTTATGGACAGCAGCATTAAGTATCTCACTTATGTGTAAATAAGCAGGGTACAGTCAAGTTTTGAAGTGATCTGAGGATCTTTAGCTGGTATTAATCACTGTACCTTGTTTGACTTGTTTTTCAGTGCAGTTTTAAAGGCAAGCATAAAAATTTGGGATAGTTTTGTTGACACAGTCCATTCAGAGTTTCTCTTCCTGGAAATTATCCACAGGATGAGCAAGATTTGTGAACCTTGTCATTAAACACTTTATGCCTCCTTCTAGTTGCACAGATGTTATTGTCACTTGGTTGTATCAGATGTTCTTCTCTTAAGAGAGTTTAGACATCAATTTCTTCCATATTTATTAAGATGTAGGGGGGAGGTCACGTTTTGTGTGATGCAGGAGAATCAGACTAATGTGTTGGGTATTCAAAGCAGCTATGGGATGACAGAGATTGCCATTTGCTTTTCACACTTTCTGAAGTGGGTTCTGAGCATGGAAATAGGAGCTCAGTCTATCCCTCTGTTGTTCGGTATGCTGTACCTCATCTACCTTGTCCTTCATATCCCATGAGTACTTGTCTTGAAGTACTCGCTTGCAGAGATGCATAGTGAGCCACACCCTCTGCACTGCACATTCTGATTTCTCCCAGGGAAGTGGCCATCGAAGCAGTGACACGAAGTCCCAAGCAGGACTCATATGGAGTTTCATCAAAATTGCAGTGCTCCTGTTCTGCAGAGACAATGTTACTCCAATACAGGTTTGAGCACCAAGAAGAACTAGCAAATAAGGGGAAGTGGTTGTTGGTCTCAAGAGAGGAAACTGCAAAGAGAAATACGGTTTGTGAATGCGTGGGTTAATAGAAAGAGCTGGAATAGCTTTATCTCCCCTCCAGTCCCTCAAAAAAACATTAGAGACTGAGTTGTGCAGGCAATGTAGACTTGCAGAGGTTATAAGTGTTTTGAGGGCAAGGAGGAGAGCAGTACAGCTATTATTTGATTCTGGAGGAACGTATTCTCAGCATCCCTAGATGTAGGAAATTCCTTGAAAAATCCCAGCAGATTAATATTTTCCTGTCTGGTGAATCTGGCACAAAAACTAAGATCTGGGAATTATGATCACTTTTAAAATTTTACAGATCATGAGAAATCAAACCATAGGAATGTCACTAATTCATTTCATGAGGTGTTCATCTCTGCACTGCCAGGAGAATAACTGCTATATTTAACTAAGCAACAGCTCTTCAGCCAAAAACAGCGGATAGCCTTAACTTATTAGTTAGCTAAGCTTCATTTCTCACTCCCACTCCCTTCCATCATATCTCTGGTGGCACAAAGCCCATTGTAAAATTGAAAGTTACTTTTCATATGGCTAGACTGCACTGACAGAGCAATGTTAAATGCCTTCTACATGTTCTGATTTTGTCACTAAAATTTATTTAAAGGATAAACAATTTCCATCCCTGCTGGTCCTTACTGCTTTAATCCAATTGTTTCTCTATATGTGCTAATAGTCTGACATTCCCAGTTTTCAGAATGACATAAATTTAGTCATCAATGTAAAATGATGGTGTTTGAGGGGTATCCCTCACAGTTTCAGCCTGGTGTGAAGTGCTGTTCAAGGTGCAACACAAATTTCAAGAATGAAAGTAAAAGCTATCCTTTACTTGAATTACAGTGTGCTGATAAATTCAGGTCTGACTGAGGCAGGCTGTGAGAACTGGCTGTGTTTAATACACCTCCAACCTTCAGAAAGTGCAACCGAGTATGCCTGCTACTGAGTACCATGCTTGCCATTCAGTTTCTGTGTATGTAAACCATTCATTTTTACCATATCTTTGCTGGAATTTTCAATACAATGTGGCCTTCCTCCTCGGCAGCTTCACTTTATCACCTGAAGAATCAGAACCTTAAAGGAACCCTGTGAAAAGCTGTGTAAAGTGATGATTTCATGAGCTAACCTGGCAATGCTACTCTACATGGCAAGTCCTCCTGAACTCAAAGCTTCCAAAGGATGTAACACCTGTAATGCTTTGTTAGGGGCAAGGCTGATTAGAACTGAGACTTACAGCTAAGAAGCACCATGGATGGCTTGAGGACGTAATGTGAGCAAACTGAAAAATGATGAGCAGCAAAGTTTTTGTCATAGGGGTTCACCTTTGCAGTCTCACGGAGAAAATCTGTTGTATGACAAGGTGAAAGAAAACAAATCTGGCCAGTGGATAAGGGGAAGGTATCTCTACTGGTGCTTATCACAGAAAGCCATGTTAATCAAGGAGCACCTAGGGTTACACCTACAGAAAAGTCCTAAATGTCCAAGGGAAGTAGAATCATGGAATCATTTAGATTGGAGTGGACCCTTAAGGTTATCAAGTCCAACCACTAACCTAACGCTGCTAAACCAAGTCCCTAAGCACACATCTGCACATCTTTTAAATACCTCCAGGAATGGTGACTCAGCCATCTCTGAGGATAGCCTGTTTCTGTGCTTGACAATCATTTCAGTGAAAAGAAGTAACCTACACTAGGCCAAGTTAAGATTTCATAGCCCCACAGAAAACAGGCTCATAGACTCTTAAATATGAAGAGGCAGGATGTTTTGAAATTGGGAATTTTCATGACTGGTGACGATCACTGTGGAAACAGATTTTATTTGTAGATGCATTGCCAGCAGCAGGCTTTGATCTGTTCTTAAGCCAATATATATCCATTGAAGTGAATGTGCCATTGCCAGGATGAAATAGTTGAGTAGAATGATGCTTGACTTAGTGGCTGAACTCATGGAAACACCAAAAGACACTCAGAGCACAGTGACCAGCTGCTGAGAAGAAACCATTTTAAGAGACTGACAAGCTTGGGTTTGAGGTTCCTCTCGTTTGCTTCTCGTTTTATACAAGTACATGTGATGTTGTTAATTTTAAATGTTCTCAAATGTACCTACTTCTTACTGAAATATATCATGCCTATGTAGGTATTTCACCTACCAAAAATGTTTTGCTCATTTTTTATAGAAGTTCTTCATGTGCAGATATTTACCCCCAAGGAATTTTAGTTGCTTTGTGTATTGTAAAGCCAGAGGAACCTCTGCTGTTTTCTGGACTTGGTTTTCATTTGTTAGCATTAAAGAGTAATTGTTTGCCATAATTTCTTTGTTCTTTTATCTGTATTTTTCCACGGTATTTCCTTTTCTTGTGTCCTTCACAACTCTTCTACTTTTCTTGATCCTAGCACACAAGAACTCTTGCTGTATGCTAGGGGTTGGGTTTTTTTCCAGCTAGTATGGTTTCTTTGGCTGACTACAGGTCTGCCTCTTGGTCTTGGAAATTCAGGCACTTAAAGGCTTTAACTTGTCTGCTTTCGTCTCATTTGTATCCACCTAAAACAGGACGGGCTCAAATTCCACATACTTGCAGGTCACTTTTCTGACCCACACATATATATTTATACCTGAGTTTTTCAGTAAATTTATAATAAGAGCTGTTATTTGTGGACATCCCATCCTTGCTTTTTTTTTCTGTACCAAAATGATGCAATAGTAAGAATTGGTACTGCTAGCATTTCCCTTGTATGAAGGTTCCCGGTTTGTTTGTATCTTCTAAGCTCCAGTGTACATGTATTGTACAGATCCATTTAGTTTTCACAGGATGTTAATTTGCTCTGGTAATCAACAAGTGTCACACAATCAGAAGTACAAATTCTTCACCACCGACAACTGTAGATGTACTATGAGATATCATTTGCTAGCAGAGGTGTTTTACTCTTTTTTTTCAGAAGCATTATTATTGATTTACCCTGGATGAAGTGAGAGCTTATCATGTCCCACTGAATCTTCTACTGGTGACAGTTTAAGAAGTGTTTCTTCATGATCTGCAATATGTGGACCACTTTCTCTTGTCTTTTCCCTTGCTAAACACATCTGCTCAGGCTGATCTAATGAAAATCATCAAGTGAGCTACATCTACCAATATGATTGGCCCCATGGGGAAATTTGGTAAATGTTGCGATCTCTCAAGAAATGCTGACCAAACTAGTCACCCAGCAACATCTCCAGGGTCTGTCCTGTGTACTTCAGGCACAGTTGTCAATGATACCACAAAAAAGCAGTCTGTGGCTTTGGCTGCTGTAGATGTTTGAACCTTTGGGGCTTTATGATGGGCTTGACACAATTTGTATGAGGTGGAGGAACAAACTCTACTGGCAAGATGGACTGGGATTGGCCAAGGTGGGAACCACAACTCTGCTGAAGGAGCAGAGCTCAGCATTCTCTGTGGGAAGGAGCCAGAGATCCCTGAAAGTGATTGTGTCTGTTAAGTTGCAGAGGAACCAGGGGCAGCTGCTGAAGTCAAATTTCATATCTACTTGGGCTCATATTTAGTAGTGTTTTCCCACCCGGGGACTATTTCCTTTCTGCAAAGGATTTCTTACATATCATATTTATAAATGTGTATAAACACAATATGTGTATCAGTAGAGGGAGAGAGATATAAATATATACATATGTGTGTGTGCCCCTATATATGTAAATATATGTATGTATAATACACACAAGCCTTAAGTATACATTAACCAAGATAAGCTGTGTTTGCCAGTGCTTTAATCTCAGTGGGAGACTGTTATTGCTGGAGTCAGAGTCTTGAACACCAGCTGAGGATAGGAAACGAGATTCTGGCATGCAGGGTGTGGGAGGAATATCTTTTGTCTAACCCCTCTTATTTTGTTTCAGAGGACATGCACAAATAATATTTGCATGTGGCCGTAGTGATGTAATGCATGCAACTGACTCCAAAGGAAGCATTTTTTTCTGAGCACAATTCCTTAAGAGTATGTATCACGTTATACCACTATTAAATAATATGTTGTCACACCACACAGTAATAGGAATCATTTCAGAATGCAGGGTCTTTTCTGTGAGAAGTTGAAACCTGTTGGTATTTGTATCATCCCTATTTGTTCACAAAGAGAAGAGGATATGTTTGGCTGTATACAGCTGTATACAGGAATATAGACAGGGAGGCATGAGACAAATTTCTTCTGGCTTGACAGATTTTTCTATTTAAATCTATTTTCATTGCTTTTGCCTTTCACTTAGGACAACCATAAGTCTTGTGGCACATAGATGCTGCTGCCCTTAGCTTGATCATCAGGTTAATGCTGTGATTTCCCATCTCCAGAGTCTATGGCTGCAGGGCACCCAAAGAACTGTAAAGCCTGTTTTCTTGCAAGCATGTTTGTGCTTCAACGCAATCTAGACAGCACAGCCCTATTTCCAGTTGTTTAAATTAAATACCATGAAAGCAAAATTTGCCTGAATTGCCAATGCACTGGGTGGGAAGTGGAATAATAGAAAATATTTAATTTCTTTAGACCCCGGGGAAATATGAAGCCAGTGTTTGGAAAGTAATCACAAAACTGCAGAATCCGTTTATTATAAAAATATTTTAAAATAAAGTCATATAAGGTTTGTTCACATTGGCCCAAGAAACAATGGTTCACAATTTCCCTCTGGCTCATGGAGGGTCACTGGGAGAAAACCCTGTATGAAGTGCAACTGTACTGAAGAAAATAGTTGCATCAGTGTGAAATGGGGTATGAGAAATCAGATTCAGAGCCAGCATGAAAACCTTCTTAGCAAGGGCTGTTTTAACACACATGGAAGATATTAGCACAGTCCCTCCCTAGATAGCACAGATAGTGTCAGGAAAAAATAAAAAAAAAGGGCTTTCCTGGATCAAGTGTAGATTGCCAGGGCTTAAATTGCATGATAATAAGCCTGTATTACTGCTATTTATTTTAAGTACCGACAATGTATTCGGCACCACACAAGGCAAAAGTAAAGACTGTCTTCATCCTAAGGAACTTGCAGTATGAAAACAGACAAAGGTAATGTGACATATGAAAGGAAATACAGAAAGCATTGTAGTCAAATGTAAATTATTTTCCTTTATGGTAAAATGACAGTCTCGGTGAATAAATTCTCTATGGCCTCAGATAGGCCTCATCTCCCAATAATCTAATCCTATAATTAATTCTAGTTGATTTGAAAATACAAATGCAGTATTTTAAACCTCCCAGAAAAAGACTTGAAAGAGACTGGTTGTTGGAAAGAACTGAAATGATTCTGCCTCGGACTGATCAACTGAAAGGGAAAAAAACACATCCAACCCCATTTATCTATTTATTTTCTATGATTTTCAGCAATTCCAATAACAAGTGTCTCTTATCTCTAATTTCCAATTAATTAATTATAATATGTACTGGAAACTATAAGAGTCCAAGGATCTTCATGACATGCAGTTTCCTGCTAGAAAGCAGCTTGCTCTTGGATTTGGCTCTCTTTTCCTTGTAAGGTACCCTTTCTAATTGCTGCAAGTGGAGTTAGAGCTGATCTTTAACAGAAAACCAGACTTGTTCTTTCCATCTGCATTGTAATTTAAAAATGAAAGCTAGCTTTACAGGGCCCTGTAAAGGCCTTTCTCAGGTGAGTGGGAATCCTGTCATTATCTAAATGGACATGGGAAGAGATCTCAAAAGATCGACGCACACTTTCTTTTCAGCTTAGAAGCGTATGTGTCTCAATTCTGCATGATGTACCTGTTATGAGAACAAAGTGAGACAGTTGTTTGGAAGGAAGTGGCAGGGGCAAGAGAGCGTCTGTTTTGTACGCTGCTCTAGAAGACTGGGGTGTGTGAACGGTGTTTGTACCTCCTTGGGCTTGGCTGGGAGCCAAATCCAGCGGGCTGCTCCCGAGAATCACACCCTGGTGTCAATTGTCTAAATATAAAGGATAGTTATGGGCAAGAGCAGGGCTTTTGTGCTATTTTGTTGATTTAGCTTTCTACCCTGCATAGGAATGTTCTCCATCCAGAAAAAGTAAATCCTGTCTTTTTTTTGACAGAATCTGGTTTTTGCTTGACTAAGTGGCATCCTGACTCATTTGTGATTAGAAGAGGGTGTAGATTGGAAGAGGATTTACTGAAGAAGTTGTACTGTCTTAAAGTAGATCTATACAAAGAAATATTTAAGCAATACTCTGCCTTTGTATAAAGTTTTAACCTACAAACAAGTTTCAAATGGGCTTTTACAAAATTCTCTTCAGTATTTTCAACATGATGGGATGGGCAGCATATTTGTTGAATCTGAAGAGCTATAGATGGGATTAGCTTAACATTCAAGGCCAGAAAGCCATCTGATACCAAGCTGGGAGGAAAGGCTCAGAGTTCAAAGTGGTTTTGAATATTGAATAAATGGTCCAACGTAAGTAGGGTATGATTCAATGAGAACACATGCAGAGTACTGTATTTATGGAGGCAATATCAAATCTGTCAGTATTAGGTGAAGAACAGGAACTAAAAAGACATTTTCCAGAAAAGAGTTTAGGGAAATTTCAGGGGATTGCCATCTAAAATTTTTCAGTGTTGTCACAGTATTGTGGAAAAATAGATATCTTACTGGAACTGATGAACAGGAACACTGTGTCTAAAACATGAAGTGATCCTTCTACTCAACGCTGGCAAGGCACAGGATGCCTGTGTTTGCGCATCAGGTTGCAGAAAGGTGTAGGTAGATTGACTCAGGGAAAAGCAACAGAAGTTTTGAAGAAAAGATGGTGTTATTCATTTGTTTAGTACAGAAAGGNAGGTCTCCCCTCAGCCTCCTCTACTCCAGGCCAAATAACCCCAGCCTTTCCTCATAAGACTTGTTCTCCAGCCCCCTGACCAACTTCGTGTCTTTCAATAGGAACAAGGATACTACAAAAAGGAAGAGACTAGACTGTTCTCTGGACTGACTGAACAGGACAAAAAATAACAGCCTGAATTGCAGCAAAAATGGTTTATGTTAGATATGTGAAAAATGTTTCCCACTCAAGGTTGCCTGGGAAGTTAAGTTAACTGAACCTAGATCTCCCATGTCTTTTGATACATGTTGTAGCTACTTGACTCTTGCACAAAATCTGCATATCATCTCTTGGGGCCACAGCAGCTGCTATATGCTGTTTTCAAGTTGGTCAGCACATGTCCATAGTGTGTATAAGCCACAGGGCACAAGAGCCTTTGTGTTTAGACACTTACCTGTCTTAAGATAGAGTGTTATTGCAAACTTGATGTGTTGCAGCCCACAGAAGTGCAACTAGTCTCTTATACACTCATTTTGGTCCAGTTGAATTTAGGACACTGGAAAACAGACATCCTGACTCACAACTTGAGGTATTATTGCCTACAACAGGCTGAATCTTGTCTTCGACAGAGGTAGCAAAGGGCCCGAACAATGAGGTAATCATAAAGTTATATTGTTACTTAATAATGTTATGCTTTTGAATTGCCTGGGAGAGGTAATCAGAAACTGAGATACTAATAACACAATGCTACTACAAGGCAGGGTCAGAAATAGTAATGTATTTTTGCACAAGCTGCTAACTTTGCTCTTCTTTTCCTATATTGAGATCTGGATCAACAATTCTTGGTTTTTTGAAGTTCTTTGTCTGTTTACGGTATGTTATTTTTTTTATAACATCATCCAGAGGTGTATTAAAGTACTGAGATATTAGTAGAACTTTAGAGGAAATACATTTATAACAAAAACAGGAATAAGTAATCTAGCTTGGAAAACCAAAATCTGTTCATCAAATACGAGAAACTGAAAACCAGTTAAGGTGAACTATGTCCAACACTTTCCACCACCTTCTTTTTCCCTAGGAGTGATAGAGTATGAATTAAGAAGCACAAAGCTCTTAGACACTTTAGATTAAAGCTAAAACACAGTAATGATAGCTTGATGATTGAATGACGTCTGCCAAACTTCCTCAGGGACTTCAATAATACGAAGGTAATAGATCATTAGAAGTGTTGAACACTATGTCTGACATGTTTAAATTTATTAATCACATTCCTCTAAAGTAATAACTAGTAAAAAATTAAAAGCTTTAGAGGGATGTGGAATATGCATGCAAAACCACAGAACAGATGATAGTTTGAACTAGTGGTACCAGTTAAGTAGCTCAAGATTACCTACTAGTATATGTTGAATATGTTAAAAGGGAACTTAATTATAACAATTTCCTTTTTAGAATGTGAAAGTGGTTTAGGTGAATGAATAGCAGTTAGCTACTGATGTAGGATCCACTATTGGGAACCACTTCTCAACTTAGTGGATGACAATCCATCTGCACAGTCAAAAATTATATAATGACTTGGTTAGTCTATGTCATTTGAAAACAAATCAATGATCTTCGTATTGGGTGCTAAGATTAAGTTCTTTGAAGGAAAAGACACCTCATAGGAAAATGCAACTTTGTTTTCAAGAAGGTGACCACCTTGGCTTTAGGTACGGCAGGTCTCTGCAGAAGAAATGCTGGCTGCTCTTGGGGAATCCCAAGTTAAACAGGAACATCTCTTCCTCAGAGCATGGAAGGGCGGTTCTTGCAGATTTCCCTCATTAAACTGGCCCAGTTGACATATATGCCATGGTTTCTGGAAAGGTGTATAAAAGAACATCCATGTTGGAGTCTTGATGATTTTGATGAACTGTTTTAAAATGTAGCTCGTGCTTAGCACACATAGCAGCTAATGGACTCCAAGTATGAGCAAAAATAAAAGTAAAATAAATGCAATCATTTGCCCTAAGTTGAGGCCATTCCGTTACAAGGTGTTGTTCATGCCTTTGTATTGTCGTGTACTAATAATGTTGTAACGACAGAGAGTGGCCATGCAGTATCAGTGTTGATCCAAGGATCTGGATGTATTTTCATGGACTGATGATAGGTGGACCCTGATCTGTCTTACCCAGAAGAATCCCTTCCCGCTCCTCCCGAAACATATTAAATCCCCTCTTCCTGTCTTGTGACAAGCCTGCCCACTGCACGTTCTCTATGTAGTAAATATCTCTCATGGATAGTAAATCCATGGTTAGTGTAGGGCATATCTCAGCCACCCGCGTGACACACTCATATATCTAGCTGGGAAGGAATGGCATCAGGCCAGACTGCCCATCTTGTGTTGTGTTTCCTGGGAATACCATTTGCTTTGGACTTCTGGCTCACTAGCAAAGCTCAAGAGCCTTTGGGAACCCCAGAATTTCTGTTCTTCATGGAGTGGAAGGTTGAATATCACCTAGGCTTGTTCTCATATTTCATGTGGATTATGTGGTATGAATCTTCAGGTTACTTTTTGGCAGTGGAACTACACAGTAATAATAGATACATATGATGCCGTACAATGCTCTACGAATGTAGCAAAACTTATAGTTTTGTTTCCGTCAGGCTGTTTTAATAGTGCAGTATTGTGTAACTTCTCTTTATTTGACATCTAAAAGTCATAAAGTACATGTGGCTTAGCTCTTTTTTTTATGTAACTTTGATCAGTAACAACATAGTTATTATAGTGGAAAATGATACTGAAAGGACAGAAAGAGAAATAATGATGGCTTTAGAAAAGTAAGGATTTGGGGAATATTCTAGACATAGTTGCTGCTTTTTTTTCATTTTGTCTTTTTTCTTTTTATCCTTTTTTTCTTTTTTCTGTTTTTCCTTATGCATATGAATTCATGACTGAACTAAGTGATGGCCTGTTTCTCCTTCCTTGTCCTCACACTGATCTCTGCACTCTGAAAGGTGTGCAAACCAAAGGCAGCAGTTAACAACCTGACTATGTAAATGAAGCCCCAAAGCAGGGAGCAACAATAGGTGGCTACATACCACAGGGTAGCTATCTGGCAGGAGGCCTCCTCCTTCTTACCTCAGACGTGTCTGGACAGCAACTTGAAATGCTTTGTGAAAATGCAAAGTGAAATGAGAAGCTTCTCCCGGTACGTTTCAAACAATGCAGTACAATTGTCTCCAAAAGGCGATACCAAGAATTACCCCAGTGCTTTTCATGTTCAAAAGTTGCGTCAGGGTGCAACCATGTTCCCTTGGCAGCCGTGCAGATAGCCCAGGACTTCACATCCTAAAAGGCAGAAAAATTGACATCTTAGTAGGTGTTCTACCTTACTGAAATTCAACAATAAGTTAGGAATGCCAAGTAGAGGATGAAAGAGGGATTTTATTGCTCCTGAAAGTTTTGTCAAAATGCTATGCCATGTGGCAGCAGTAAAAGGCTTACTGTAAAGGTGAATAAAAGTCTGTGTGTACCCAAAGTGGTGGAACAAGAATTCATGAAATAATATTGTCAATATAATCTCTGTCATAACAATGATTGTCTGAGTTACTCATGACATGAGTTGAACCTCTGCAGAGACAATCATGGGAATTATTGAATTCTCCTTTACTTCCTTCAGAGAGAGGTCATCAAAGTCAACAGTACTTCATTGCACAAGCAAGGAGAGCAGAATTTTCCCACTGTTGTAGAAGCACAACACTGAAAAGATGAGTCCTGTGTTCTTGAATAACAGTGACTTTCTTGTTCAGGTGTGAGGTTCTTAATTTACTCTTTTTTTAAGTCTAGTTTTTATCTAATACTACTAATTGATTGCTAGGAACCACATTCCTTTTTTCCTTCTTTTAAAGTGAAAACAAAAGCTTCTACCCATTTCCTTGCTATTTCCACTCTCGTTTCTTCTGAGCTGTGAGGTACAAAGTCATTCCCATCTTTGGGTACAAAAAGTAATGTGTAGCATTGTCTCAAAGTATGAAATCACTGGATGTTTATGTACCTAAATGTGTTTATATACTCAAATGAAAGGAGATATTTTCAACAATAATTATTAGTTCAGCACTGATTAAAATTATTGAGATTATGTTTAATGTTTCTTAGAGAGTAGAGCTATTTAAAGTGTAATTCCTTTGCAAATCTCTGTTGCAGAACATATCTCTGATTTAAAGGCATCCTGATGAATGTTTGCATTTGTAAATCTCATATGAATTTGAGGCATGGCTAGTGGGATGTCAAATCAATGAAAATTTTAGCTTATATTAGGAGCTGGCAAGAGATAAAATTCTGTCTGCATATTTCAGGATTAACTGTAATTTATGTGAAAATATCCTTTCAGTCAGCAATCTTAAAAGTCCCTGAGTAAGAAAAGCTTTACATAGCATTAAAAAAATAGTGCTGTATAAAAATTTAGATTGTATCCTATTTTGAATGCAATACAAGAGGTAGTAAATAAAATGAAAAGGGGAATTCAGATAGGGGAAGCAGGTGCAGCATATGTGAAGGAAAACTATAAAAAATTAGAATTAGTATTTCACAGGTTAGACTCTTTCTCCAGGAGAAGGGCAACTAATGTACTCTTAGCTTCTTTTATGTATTCTTCATATGCCACAAAATATTATAATCATGTCTGCCTTCTTTTGAGGTTTTGAGGAATTAATTCATGACAGCAATGGTGTTTACTTAAAAATCTTGTTGAGAATCTACCTACTGTGTGTTTTACTTCTGTGTCTAATTAACCCCAGGACATTCCACACTAATATAATCTTTTGGGTCAATTCTAGTGATGTATTTGCAGTTTCTGACTTTGAGGAGAGACTACTGATTGTAATATTTTAGGGATCTGTTTGACATAAAGCCTTAAAAATCATGGAGGTATATCAAACGCGGTCATACAGGGAGCTTTTCACACATGCATGTCTGGTCTGGGGAAGCTGTGTCTGTAGGTTTTCTCTGTGTAAATGAAGAGGTGTATTTCTTCTAGTCCAGTTTCCAGCTCTGAGATACACCATGAAAGTACTTGGTTGCATCACCTGTGTAGCTTCGGAAGTACTGTCTTTTTTACTTTGATGTGATTGTTTCAGGAGGTCTGATCCAGAGACGTCTCTCTTATTTCCTCTACTCTGGCCTCTTTATGTGTCAAAGAAAGAAGCTGATAAACACTGTGCACTTGAGTATTTGTGTATGGAGAGATAGGAGGAACAGCTCCTTCTGACTAATTAAATGTCACTTACACTTTCAACATTGCTAGAACTCAAAAATGTTTTGGACAGGCTACTTTCAAAAGGATGAATTTAATTCATAGAGAACTCTAGCAGTTCAGGAGTTAAATGCTGTTCTTTCCCGGAGAGTAAAATTTCTTCCTCCCTCATGTCTAATTGAAGGATACATATCTACAATCTACTTTGAGCAGATTTTCCATTTGCTGCACCCAATGTAATATGTCAGATTAAAGCCTAATTGATATTAATTGTCAGTTTGACAGGTATTTACATAACACACCCGTGATTTGTCCATGCTGCAACATCAAAGAACAATGTAGTCTATTGTCAATCTTGTATTTTTTTTCTCTCTGGAAGACCAGTTCATTGTTCAAGATTAAATATGAAATATCTTTCAGGAGGTTTGCACTGGCATGTTTCCTGCCTAGTTGTGATCAGACTAACAACCAATGCTGATATTGTAAGGGCAATTCCAAAATTATCAGGAATCGCTTTGAAGCGTGTGTTTTCTGATAAGCAAATTCCAAATTCTCGTCATCTTACTATGAAATGGTCCTTTTCCATTTTGTAGCATGTGGGATCTGACTCATTTTTGCGTTATGCTCTTCAGTTTTATTTTGATATAACTGTATTGACTTAGTTAAACTGGTGTAAAGATGGAATTGGGAAATGGTGAATCGTGCCCACTGACAAGTCTGTTATGAAAATATGAGAGTAGTCTAATTGTCTTCAAGGAGGTTTCTCAGATGGACTACTCACTAGGAAGGGGTGACTGCTACAGAGTCTTTGGTATTTTTAGCAACTTGCAAGTAAACTAAGGTGTATTCACTGAATCATACCTCAATTGAAAAAAGCAGATAAGCATCAGAATTCTGTAACTAGAAATGGGAAATTAAAAAGTAGGAACTTGTGATTGATAAGGTAGTGTATGGTGCTTCAATCAAAGACAGTATTTAATATAATTCTGACAATATATTAATTTTTGTCTAGTGTCATGTGCAGTATGCAGTTACCTATAGAAGAGATGAGGAAGAGAGAAAATAATTCAATATGTTAGCTTAGAACTGCACTAAAATGGAGGAAATGCAAAAATAAATGTATTTTAACCCTCAAAGTGCAAAGAGAAACTACAGTCCCTGTACTGCAAGGGACATGAGATCTTGAGGGTTCAGAAAGATCTGGGATCATAGTGTTCTTGAGGCAGGGACCACAGCACAAATTCAGGAGAAGAGTGCAGCAAAGACTATGAGTTTCCCTTACTAGCCATGGGATATCTGACAGCTGTCTGGAGGCCTAAGTTTTCTCTGAGAAATGAAACATGATTCTCTATACGTCACGTTATGTCTGACAGGCAGGTTTTAACCTTTAACTGGCATGATTTCAGTTATATCAACAAAAGATCTCAGTCTTCTGCCACAAACAAACAACTCTAAATTAACTGGTCTGAATAATTGAACAGGAGTTGGTTTGTTTATTTCAATTACTGTTTGTGGTATCAGTGGGTGGAAACAGAATCTTGCCACTGCTTTCTGCCGTCTATCAGATTTGGAGCTTTGTTCCTCTGAATCTTTGTATCACATGCCGTTCTTCATTGTAGTTATCCGCTACTTCTTGAATTTCCCTTTATTTTTCATTCCTGAGGATCCATTGTGTCACACTGGGCATTGTAGTAGTCTTGATCGAAGGATACTATCATTTTTTTCAAATCTTCTGAGATCAGTGTCTTTTTTCCTAGTCTTTTCTTTATTAGTTAATCCTACAGTTTTGAGTCCTTTCTGTTCCTCTGAATTATTTTTTGCAGGCAATGTCCTTTCATTCTCATCATGTTAAATATTTGCATGTCAGATGTGCCAGTTTTGGCGGTTCTCAAGATCTCCTTTGTTTAGAAGTCCTCTGATTTTCTCAAAGTGCTACATTTATATGTACTGTTGTGACTACAACTGTCTTTTATTTTAAATGTCATTGTCAACATGCAAAATTCATTATATAAAATGTTATATGAACCCGGTTCTTTTATTTATCTTGCCATACAACTCTTTCTTTACTGTTCACTCCCATGGCATCAGTCAGCTGTTTGTTCTTTTACTTTGCCCTCTCACTTCGCATAAGCTAGTGATTTCTTTGCTGTCTATTTTTAATTCCTGCTCTATATCTGTGAGCACCCTGGCCAACTAGAATGCCCTCTGCTTCATGCTCCTGTGCATGTTTTACCCTGCAAGGTCAATATGCTGTTCCCAGTTCTTGTTGCATTAATATAGATGTGGTTCTTCAACCTTCTTCCTTGTTAGCAATAAATGCAGCCCAGTCTTACATAGGTAACAAATGAGCTTTGAGCCTCTGTTCCACTTTCCATTGTTAATTTGGTTTCTGTAACCTAGTATTTGTCCCATGCTCAGCAGTCACCCAATGGTTCTGGAGCTGAGTCATGGTCCAGCTTGACTCTTGGGAGTTTTCCCAGTGTTCAGTATTGCTGCTGAGGTTTTACTTTGGATATAATTTCATTGGTTCAGTGTCAAAGTCTGAAAGAGCTGGAAGTGTTCCTGCAGCTACCCAATGCCATCAAGCAGTTAGGCAGCTGGGCTAGCTGCCTGTAAATCACCTGGCCAGTTATTGCCTATGGTACACAGGCGCTTCCTGACCCTGCCTGATACATGGCTATTGCTGTATATTAAGCAATTAACTGTATGTGTGCATGTGTATGTCTGTCTGAGAAGGCAGAATCAGACTGTTTCATTAACTCTTGTTGGTTGAAAGTGTGAATAAACCTTATTTAAGATGAGCGTCCAAGATGTTTACATTGGGTTTTGAACTATAGCCAGGTTAATTTTCTGAAGAGGTTGCTATTGCTTTCTAATAATGTAACCCCCTATCTTTGTTCATCAGCCCAAAGGTATTTACTAATCACTGCCCGTGTTTGGCAGAAGAACAACAAGTAAAACAGGAGCTTTGTATTTTACACAGTCTTGGTAAATGTGTATTAAAATACAACATCCTTTTATTTGAACAATATTCATAACAGAGAATATTAATTATTAATGTTAGAATATTACAGGTTTGCTTTATGCCCTAGGAGATTACAGTCTCTGTGGTAGCATTAATTAGTATGTAGCTTGGCTGTGTAGGCAGAAAGCAAATAATATCCGAGCAGATTATTCAATATTAGCATAGTCTTCCATCTTGCAGAGCACTTTCAAAGTAATTCTCATCCACTGTACTGCAACCTTGCACTAACCTTATGTTAACAAATGTATAACTTGGAAATTATTCTACTGACATCAATGGTGTTACACCACACACCACCTGTTTAAAGTTAGATCCAAGGTATTTCATTTTTTAAATTTTAAAATGTCTTCTAAATAGGATTCGTATACTTCTGTAATTGATGGCTTGGGATTACTTTACTTTTTCTAATTCAAAAACGAAGGGGTTTTAAAGATGTTTAATCTAATTTTCCCTTGCTCTCTTTTATGCTTAAGATTGCTCCCATAGGCAAGATCACTAATTTCCTATCTTCCCCTTGCAATCCAGTTATACTATGAACTGACAAACTGAATTGTCTGCCAGTTCATTCTTGAACATGGACTCCTTTTAATGCAAGCAAAGCATGAAGGAATCTCCCACTTTACAAAACAGAAACTGGCTGGCTGGCTGTCTCTGTGTACACAAAGCAGTATAAGCTAGAAGAACAGAAGTTACAAAAATAGAAACCACACATGAGGTAGAGGAATTTTATTAAGATATGAAGTCAAATATCTTGAAGCTATGTAGTGCAAACATTGCAGGATCTTAGTCTGGCCCCCTCTTCTTCATGTGTTGAGAGAAGGGTTACCTACTTGCCTTGTCTAGCCAGTAACCAGAGCATATGAGGTGCATCAGGGAGGTTGGGCTGTCCAGAAATTTAAGCTCTCCATCTTTATCAGTTCTCAGCTTGTCATGTGCAAACTGCCACATAAGTTGACAAAGCAGGCATGAACTTTGACCAAGATGGTAGAGTCCATACACCTGGCAAAGCTGCCAAGGTCTTGATTTTTTTGCATCCTGGCTGTAAAATACAGGAGGGGTAGAGCTTTCTAAATACTCTATGGTTTTCATCTGGCAGCAGCCAAGGCATTATGGAGAAATACCACCCCAGAGGAGACACCCAGGAGATGGAGACAGAGACAATGGGTCCTGTTCTTCCTCTATTCCACACCTGGTATGAGAAGGGCCCAGGAAGCAAGAGGGATCTTTCCAGACAACAAGGTTTCAGGATGAAACTTTTCACCCAGTGTCCTGAAAGGAAGAGAAAAAAGAGGTGCATGTGGGCACGGGTGCTCTAGGGCTTCTGGGACACCACTGGGCAGCCTTCGTTAAAGGCTTGATAATGCCCCAGCTGCTCTGTGATGGAAAGAAGCTTAGCCCACAAGCAGCCCAAAACAACCAAGCACTTTTCCTGTAAGAAGTTTTCTTGGTAATCTGCTGAGTGACATGGTGGTTAATTCAGTCCTTATGGGCCTCGTATTAACTACTGCTGCTTACAAGGAAGCCCATGTCAGATAATCAGGTGAGCCAATGCCCTGGAGACATCTCAGGGGCATGCATTCACTGGGAAGAGAGTCTCCTGGAAATGAGTGAGCTTGTCTAAAATTTCCCCAAACCCTGGGGTGATGCTGTGACAGCCAGGCAGCTGAGCCCAACTAGCCTTGGGAACAAGCGAACCAGGAGAAGGAAGTGGATGGGGGATCAGGGCGGCAGCAGGGGGCTCAGATAACAACCACTCATGGAAATCCAACCTACGTGGGATGTGCGTGTCACCAGTGCGAAGATACATTTTGAAAAATTGTTTAAGTAGCACCCCAGGCAGTGGTGTGACCTGTGGATGACTTCTCCATTTGGAACTATGGAATGCAGAATAAAGACGGGCAGAAAAAAGCCATGGAAGAGAAACATCTATGACTACTTCAGCTGCTGTTTCATTCTTTACAATTAAAAGAGAAATTTCCTTAACTGACTTATTTTTAGAAAGTTATTTCCAAGTTTCACATGGCATTGATTTCTCCTTATCTGAATTTCAGATTGTTCTGAAAATTCAAGTATGCTGAGCTTTTATTCTAAACTCTCAAGAAGAGTTTTTCTTTTTTGTTGTTGTTTTTTACTGCTCATATTGCAGGTTCCAGAACTATCGACCTTGAGCTTAAGATAGTAATTTGCCTGTTGTTTCAGGTGTTACCAGTAACAACAGTCCAATCTCTTCAGTTTCTAGATGTTATTTTCTATTTTGTAGCTATCAAAAATTACAATTGTGTTGGGATTTCTTTTTACAGAGAACTGACTTTATTATATTTTTTTCAGTTATCACTGGTAATCAGACGAACAATGTACTGTCTTGACTGTTTTCCACAGTCCAACAGAATCTGATGATGCTAAGTTTTAACTCTTAAACTACTGCTCTTATAAGCTCGCACATTTCTTTGTAGTTACTTTTGGTGAAAGACAGTCATGTGACAATCCTTAAGGGTCATGTTTCTATTTTACCCAGTGGGATGACATGTTGTGCCTTCATTGGGGAAAAGAAAAAAAAGATTTCTCAGTTTTTATTAACACAGACTAATAAAAACAATCCCAAAGTTAAAGACGAGAGAGCACAGCATCATTGCACTCATAAGCCAGTGTCAAAATTTTGAGTTTGGGGGGTTGACAGCTGGCCAAGCTTTTGTATGTGGCCTGCAAAGGTCCATTCTGATTGTTGGGAATTTCATGCATTACAGGGAATATAGTCCCACCCATTAGGGAATCCTGCACAAATATACTTCAGCAACCTCTTTGGTTTAGAGATGTTCATTTTATGAAGTCCTATTGAATATCCCCTGAAGAAGGCAGGGTAGTCCCTAAAATAAGAGGGTACTGGTGAGTTTACAACGTTACACGTAGCAAAATTATTTTCGTAGATAGTAGAAACGTGAACTACATTCTACTAGGATTGCTCCACCTTGATCCCTCTATGACATCAACAGCAGAACTCCTGCCTGGAGAGTAAAATAGGAAATATGGAATACTTACATTTTTCCAGTGAAAATACTTTCCACCCCAAAAGACCACTTTGGTCTTCCCTACTATAAAATGTAAACACTTCTTTATAGTTTGAGCATAACCACACTTTAAAGAACTGCTGCCTCTCACCTGTGCCGCAGCTTTATTTCTGCAGAGAATGAAGCTCTCTCTTCACAGACAGTACATCAATTGCAGTTTTTCAAGTGTTTTGGGATCCTTTGGATTGAAAAGTATGTTATAAATTTAAGATATTAAACTGTTAAAATGACTAAGAGCA
Source organism: Piaya cayana (assembly GCA_013389865.1). Classification (NCBI taxonomy): domain Eukaryota; kingdom Metazoa; phylum Chordata; class Aves; order Cuculiformes; family Coccyzidae; genus Piaya; species Piaya cayana. Next base: position 425,970 of record WAAB01023178.1, on the reverse strand, counting down.
TTACCAGATGCTGATGCTCATGTTACAGTCATGCTGTTAATAGCAAGTTGGAAGATACCTACACTTCATCTCTGGTGCAGGTATCACATCACAAAATCCTTTTCATTAATTGCACTTTAAAAGTCATGAGGCTATTTAGCCTCAGCTAATCCCACTGTTCAGCAGTCCAGAACCTGCCTGATCTTATAGTTAAGAATTATCTTTTAACCTCCCCCTGTAGTGGCATTTTTTGCAAGCTCTTACACCATTGATTGTCACTTAAATAGTTCTTCCCTTTAGTGATGCTGTAATATCTTCTCCCAAATGACACAGCTATATCACCTCCCAAGTTTTAGTATAGCTGAGTAAACAAACAAAATTAATCCTTGTGTTCTGATGAGACATTTCTGCACTCCTTGACCATACTTATAAGTTTTCTCCATATCTGCTCCTATTTTAGTTTGTTTTATTTTAACAACACAACCAAGAGTAGCATGTAAGTACTATACAGAATCTGAAATAAAAGATACAACAGTCAGTGTCTCATACACTAGCAGTAATAATCACCTACTTTGGCTGGAAACACCTCCATACTATGCATACTAAGATTGTGTTTCTCTTTGCGATTGCATCACACTTCTGATTCACAGTCACCTTATGATGACCTGGTACCTCCAGGTTCTTCTTTACACCAGTTATTTCAAAATACAATGAGCCTCTTGTTTCTAGTGTCTAACTGAATTATCTCAAGATTTTTCCTCTTGACTCTCAACTCCTTTCCATGATAGCAGCCTGAGCCAGTTGTTTCTATCTAATCCGAGCCTCCTATGTCCTGATGTTTCTGAAATTTAAGCCATCACCAACTTTCTTCATCTTGTTTGTAATATTTTTGACATTATAGAAAGTGTATGTAATGATCCTTCAGACTGATCATGACAAACCCTACCAATAAGTTCTTGCTGGCCTAAGACTTCCCCTGCCGAGACCTGTTGCTATCCCCCTTTATACATTTGATTATTGCTCTGCAGTACCTCATCTTCTCCAGCTTAGCTGTTACTCCAGTTACTGGAAGGATAAATTAGTCTATATCACAGCTTGATCTGTAGAGTTAAAGTTACTCAGATGCTTCTTCATTATGCTGTAAGCTATGAAACAGAAGCATCTTTTGTAGTGACAGGGCATGACTAGGTAAATCAAGGTTACTTTAGAAAGTTTGCAGGAAAGAGTTCAGACTTTTTTTCTATTTTTATTCCTCTCTGGACTGTTAGACAAGGTCACTCAGTTTGTTCCATCTCCCCTGATCCAAAAGGGAGAGAAACAGAGATGCTTTCTGCAAGCCAAGCAATTTTTGTCATTTAAATGCATACTTTACTTCCTTGCATGAGAGGTCCTTGCTTTAATTTGAATCACAAAAGAACTCTGCCAGAAGTTCTAGATTACTTTTTCCTCTGGATTATGTAAAATTATGCACCAGATATTCTTTTTCCTTATTTGTATTTTCTTCCTGAAGTGGAATACTGGCATTTGTTTAATTTAACAAGCATCAAGTAACTGAGGTAGCAGCAACTCAGGTAAATTCCTTCCTGAAAAAAATTCTCCATAGTTATTTAAGTAGCAGTGGTTGTTGATTGGAATGGGGTTACAGGTTTCAAGGCAGGGTTTTTCATTGTTTTTCACATGCATATTCTTGCTTTGTTAATTTCAAAACAGCAAAACAAGTAACTTTTTGTTGGCTTTTTATGTGCTTTATGTTTCAGTGCTTTGTGCCATATTCTACATGACTATCCATAAGCATGAAGTGATTGCATTTTTCTTAACACACTTCCTCTTTGCTCTTCTAGCAGCAGTTCCACTGACTGGTTTGTTAGGTTACTATAACCACTAGACGGCACAAAGCTGCTCTGTTTAAAATGAGTGCCAATCTTAGATATTTCTTCATTTTTTTCCTTATTTTCTAACTCTGCTTTAGAGGTTCAGTCTTGCAGAGTATTGAGTACTTCTGCTAAAATTTGCAGAAATACTCATCTGCCCAACTTCAAGGTTGGTTTCTACATGAGAGCCAGAGAACTTTCAACCTGGCAAGATTAAGATTCATTTCCCACTGTTTTATCTACCCCTATTTTACCAACACCTGCAGTACCAAACCACTGCTTTATCATTCTATATGAGGCGATACAGCTGACTTAAGCATGATGTTGCTTTCATTCTTATGCTTACAGTTACATGCCATATGCTCTCTATGTTGGCCACGTGCTATAGTTCATGTGCAGCTACATAGAAATTTTGATAGGGTTAACTGAATTATCCTCAATGTGAAATAGACCAAATTTTATTTAAAATAAATCTGAAATGGCAAAGTAAAGATGCTCTGTGATTTATGGGAGATGTCAGATGAGTGATATATCTGAGAGGGCTTTGAGTTGTGGAGGGCGGAGGGGGTGGGGGATAGTTCTTTTTAATTGGCCATGAATTCAGCTTGGGAAATGTTTTTCCTTTGCTTTCTCTCTTAACTTCAAGTGTCAGTATTCAGGAACAACTGTGTGAAACAGACACAAATCTGTTGTATTTTTTAAAACTGTTTCCAACTCCTCTTGTGCTGACATTCTACAAACTGATTTTCTAAAAGGACTGTCACCATCAATTTTGCTTTCTTAAAGGACTTTAATTCTTTCAGCATGTTCATATGGTTTTATAAAGCCCCAGATACACGGCAAATCCCCTTGGTGTTGTAAGACAAGATTGCTGTTAAAAAATGTTTAGGCTTAGTCAGCTTCTTCTCACTACTGAAGTCATGAGGGACTCTGGGAAATAGTGTTTATACTAAGCTTAAATTGATAGGGCAAGTTTAATGCAATCAGGTCAAAGGTACAACTGCTTAGCTAGTCTCATCAACCACTCGGGTTTCAGCATCAGTTTATAAGAAAAGGCCTGTAATGATAACATCTGGCTGCAAGCGCATGGGCTGCATTCTCGATGCAGTGATTGAATGCAATTTAATGGTGGGGAGGAGCAAATCGAAGGGCAGTTTCATTTCTGAATTATGATCCCCGATAGATAAGGTACAACTACCAGACTTTGATCACCCCTGTTATCAGCCCACTTGTTGAAGTTACTTTCTCCAGCATAACCTGGACAGAGATGTCTACCCCAAAGGAAGGAGTGCAGTCCACTGCCAGGGCTTGAGGGGGATGCAGGGGAGTGGAATTTAGGTACAGGACAAAATTTCATGATTTCCTAGAGCATACGTATGCAGCTGATTGCTGGTGAGGCATTGCTTTCAGTAAGTGCCGAGTGACCCAGAACAACACTGAGGAAATGAGCTTGACAGAATAACGAATTAGACTGCTCTTCTAATGTGAGAATTATATATTTCCTGTCTCTACTATCCAAGTGGCAACCTAAATATTCAAGATTACTGCCAGGCAGGCTCAAAAATATATACTTGTTAGGAGAAGACAGATACCAAAGACATCCTGAGGGATTCTAAATATCTTAATTCAGACCTGAAGAAGGGCTGTTGCATACAGAATACGTCTGAGTTTTCCAGCCAAATAAGGTTGTCAACAAAAAAGATATTACCTTCTTTACCTTATTTGCACTATACGAGATTTCCTATCCTATAGTTTTTATTTCTTCTCTGTGTTAAATGTCTGGTCCAAGCTGAAGGATTTGGGAAAATTCAGCCAAAATAGTTTCCAATAAATATGGCAGAAAAAAAATGAAAATGGGTGTTGTCAGTGGACATCGGCAGGATATATACTGCTTTGATGTGGGGGATTGAAATGTATCAATGCTGTGGCTTGTATGCCATTGGCATACTCTTTTTTTTCCTGTGAAAATTACTGCATGTTATGAGATTTAGAAATAAATCAGTTTACACACACTTAGTAAAATTCCTTTTCCAGGTAAATTTTCAGAATAGTCTATTCATTATTAACATGCTCAGACTTCTGATTATGCTAAGGGAAATGTGTTATTTCTGGGGATCATCAAGCATGCTTCCTCAACCCTGCCAATACCATCAAGCTGAACTGAATGAATCTGAGCCAACACATGGCATTCTCCTGTGGTTAGATGAACCACCTGGGACAGAAGATCAACATTGTCTCTATCCTCGAGTACATAGCTTACACTGAGGCAGCTTAAACCTCAAAGCCTAGCAGGTTAGTGATTATCTGACCTAACCATTTCCAGCAAAGGTCCTGTGAAATTTTCTTTGGCTGCAGATCAAACAGGAAAGTAGGTTCTCGGTTGCATCTGCCACCCAGAAAAGGGGAGCGTACTCTCTTTTGTCTCAAAGAGTACGTGTGGATGGGCTGTCTGTAAGTGACAATGTTAAGAAGAACCAAAACAGCCAATATGGAACCCAAAGGTTGATCATACCCAGCCTCATTTCAGACCACAAGTCCATGTAATCACCTATGGCAAAAGCTTTACTCTGAATGGGGGCATAAATTTTTTCCATTTTCTCTGCACGTGAATGCAAACTGTTTCTGTGTTTGTGTAAGGATGTTCTTTATGTTGTGTTTACATTGGGTTTGCTGATATTTAATGTGATGCCTTTCACTGACTTAAAATGAAAATAGGATAATTCTTGGCAATCAGCAGATCTCTGTGTTTTCTCAGATATTTATTACTTAAGAAACTTCAACATACAGGTTAGGTTGATAAGGTTGCTACTGCTTTGCAGGAACCAAAACCAGGGAGACAGACAATTTGCCTGTAGATCGATGGCAGAACAAACCATGGGATCTGACTCCCAGCCCCGCTTTCTAATTATGAAGTAGCATGACTCCTACTGCTGGGTTGAGCCACACACTGTTGTAGGATCAGCTCTTGCACATGGTAACAGATAATATTTTATACCCTTTCATCTTGATACGTATATTTTACTGTGCATAATTGTAAATCAGGTCATAAACCACTTTCTAATGGCACTGAAAACAGAGCCTGGCTTACAGTTCTGCCTCAGTTTTGAACTGTCTCAGTAGTTTTCAGTGCTTAGCTTAGCACGTGTAATGTGTCTTCTCATGCAGATGGGATGAGACCCTACTTAAAGCAGTAATGATTATATTCATCATCCTTCTTAATGTATAAACTGCTTTCGAACATACTGGAAAAGCTAAAGTACCAACTGTTAAGCCAATGAATCATACTTTTTAAGGGAGTGTTTTTATATATAATACATAAAATCCAACTGTATATGTATAGGAAGGGTGAATATTTACACATCACATGTGTAAGATATAAATGATCCTGATGAACATGACTGAAGTAAATTATGTTAATTCTCCAGTTAGAACTATTTCTACATTAGTTTTAAAATGTTTTTGTTATACTGTAGGCTCAATGTCAGGAAGATGAAGGAATCTGGGCTTTTAACTGCAACCTCCACACTGCAGTGTGGCTCTACGGGGATGTTCAAAATTAAACATTTAGTTTAAGCATTAAACACTAAAGTTTTCTTTTTAATTCCTAGGCCTGTATAAAAGCAGACTGGGAAATGGTTTAGAATACTTCCTATTGGGGGCTTCCACACCAACAATGTCAGAAATGACATCACTTTTCTGCTATTTGTTTTTTATTGCTTTTCAAGAAGTCGTCTTTAAATAGCCAGCGTATAATTTTCCTTGTGTTAAGTGATAACCTTTAAAACAGGCCTATTTTTCTTTTGAGATGATGTTTCCATCCCACCTCCAAGTTTGTTGACTTTATCAAAGGAAGCCACCATCTGTCCCCAAGTCTTACCAGTCCTGAAAGGTGTGGATGGATTTATCACTAAGTGGAATCATCATGTTCTCAGTTACCCTTCTGAGTAGTCAGAGCTTGTTATGGATGGCCTTGCAACTGGTCTCATGGGGCTATCTGTAGGAGGGATAGTCTTACCTATGCTGTCAGCTGTTGGTCTTTTCCTTATTTCATGCTCCAAGTGTCTCTTCCCAGGTGAAGAACCAAGGGGAGAAGGCAGCCTTCATGCTCCCTTTGCCTCCACTGGCATTAAGTAACAAAATCTACAAAGTTAAATTAATCCAGCTTTATGTTTCCCTCAGTCTCAGCTGGGCACATTGACTAAGGCTGCACTAACACATAGTTCTTAACACTCCAGAGTGGCTGTGCAAGACAATCATGATTGTTTTTTCTCCTTGGGCCAAGTCTCTACAACATGCCCATCTGTGGTCTCAAGGCTCTTGGAAAGGTAGCTTTGCTCTAGGACAATATACAAAAGCATGTGGATTTGGTATAGTCTTATTCATTTGTTTAAATACAATGTAATTTTATATTGGCAAATTAATCTCATGTATCCAAGTTTCATTTGTTTAAAGCATATTAATAGAGTTATTCATGTGCAAAGAAGTTGGCAAATGCTGCCAAATCCACTAACACATCTGGCTGCTGAACACAGCATTTGGAAATGGAATTATTAGCCATCCTGATTTTGTAGTATGCTAATTTCCATGTCAACCCCTTGTGATATTAGGGAAACTCATGGCTTTACCTGGAGAAAAAAACAAAAAGAAATTATTAACCTGCCAGTATCCACAGGGACTACCAGAGAACTGTAGTCAGCAAGACAGATTAGGAGGACTAGACTCTTGTCAGTGGTGGAAGTGGTCCCACTAACCTATTGCACAATATATTTAAAATCCAGTTCCAAGTCTTGGCATTCATCTTTTCAATTTTTTCAGCTTTCAGTCACGAGAAGTTACTGACAGTGCTCAAAGTCTTTTGTGCATATGTGCATGTAGCTACAATAAATATATAAAGCTTAATCATACTTAAGAATTCTAGGTTAGGGGTTCCCATGTGCTGCAGGTGACACTAAATCCACTGCCATGTTTTGATTGATTTCTATAGAATATCACAGTAGTATTAACTTCATAAGAGAGCTGCAGGCTGCCCTACTGGCTTGCCAGAAGCCCAGGGGCTGTGTCATATTTACATAAAATGGAGCACATTGCCACCCTTGGCATTAACACAAAGGCATGTCCCAAAAAACATGCAGGTCCCAACATGCAATGAGCCATCTTAAATCCAAGAAGACAGGCAAGGAACTGTGTGTTTTCTACAACCAATGTACCTGTCTGCCTACCAGGGTAACAGCAATCCTCATTCCAGCTGCACTATTTGTATGCTAAGCAGTTAAAAAAACTCAGCAGTGTAGCAAGTATAATTATCTTTTATCTCACATAAGTTCAAAAGAAGGGCTTTCCCACTGCCACTCTGTTTTCATAGATGTCTGCTCCAGAAACATTCTAGCTGTCAGTGTTTTACGTGGAAAATTAAAGGGGGAATGACTGTCATATCTTACTAATGACATCTTGGGGTTATTTTATATGCTAAGTCATCTTTTACAATTTAAAAGGATGCTGACATCGTACACAGTATATTCATACAGGACTGCCTGCATGTTTGCAAATAAATGTTAGAATTTGTGGTGATCTTTTTTTTCCCATGCCAAAGATTATTAAATAGTTCTTTCTTCAAGCACTTTCTGCAAATAGAAATGCCTCTGTTAATTGCTAATAGACAAGAGTTCACAGACAACTGTATGTTGCAAGCTTTTATGATTTATTTACAAGTTACAATTGAAGACTCAGAAAAATAATTATCATGAGAAGTTATTTCTATCTATATACATTTGCAAATACCTAGTAATATTTCAACTCTGCCTGGAACCGCCTTGTAAAGAACAGTATTGAACTATTACAACTTCAGGTCAATAGCATCTTTTTTTTGTGCCACTTACAGTATAAGTATTGCCTAGTTACTTTTTTCTGTCATGATGCTGTGGCTTTTGGCTTGTTTAGTCTATGAAGTATATGTATTTCACACACTCCAACAGCTTTGTATGAGATTATCATACTTATTAGCTAATGGAAACTGAAGCCAGGGATATTATTTCATTATGTATGCAGCTAATGTTCAGCAAACCTCAAAGGTGAAACAGAAATATGCTAAAACATGCTTGTAATATTTTCTATTTTGATTGTGTCACTGTGCCTCACTGTATCCCTGTGTGATTCTGATACAGGTTGTGTTTCTTCTTTCACTCATCTTTATGTATGCGTAGTCTGCTAAAGGGAAGACCTATTAGTTTGTGGGTTATTTTCTTTTTGAAACCTAACGAGAAATTTTATCAATTTAAACCACTTTGAGGACTTCAGAAAGCGAATCTATACCATGAAGTACCTTATATACAATTTTTAATCAGTTTTAGGGAAGTTAGTACATCAGATAACTGCTAGAGCTCATGAACCTGCATATCATGTAAGATCACTCTACAATATATCTGAAGTACTTGAAAATCCAACAGGCTTTGCATTTGAAACCAAGCAAGTGTCCTGACCTGTTACAGGCATTGTATTCAGCTCTGGTTCTGCAGCTTACAATGTCAGATGTACTTGATTGTGTGAAGGTGTTTGACTTTGGATAAAAATGTCGACCTGCATCTCTTGGAAGCAAGTCATGTCAGCAAAACAAAACCAGCTCATCACATTCATAAAGCCTAACTTAAAAATCACACTTAAACACACAACCCAGCATTTACTTTTATCAGATGTACTTATTGTGTTTGATGAAACATTTATTCTCTGACCATGACTAGTTGTGTCACGTTTTGCTCTAACAGATAACAGTGCTCTTTGCAGCAATGAAGGTTTCATGCTGTTTGCCTTTCCAAATGTTTAGCAGTGGACACCCACGTTGAAGCAGCAGTTTACTTCCCACTTCATGTGCAATATTTGACTAGCTGAGTAGGTGTTCTTGGTAATCATTTCAGCAAACATAAGGTGCAGCCAGAGTTGTCTTTGCAGAAGAATGGGGAGTGCAATCCTCAGTTGCTAGCAGGTGAAATACAACTTCTTAACCAAAATGATGCATTGCACAGCTGTTTCAAATCTGATATATAATTTAAGTTTTTGTGTCTGCTGTTTCTGATTACGGTGCCATTCAGAGTGTTTGGTTTTCAATACACTAAGATGGCTGCAGTCAAAAGAGAAGTATTTCTTTTCCCCTTCCTGTGAAGCAGAGGTCCTGTGAATGTACTTCAGTCTACTAGAAAACAGGCCCTATTTATCTGGAACAACTCAAGATAAAGTACAGCCAGTTGGCATTACGTCACATCTTTCCAAGCACAATATGTTTTGAAGAGAATAGGTCAAATTCCTGCCCAGCATAGCTCCACAGAAACCCATTGGTTTGATTCGGCAGGTAGCCAACTATAAATACAATTACAGAAAAGATTCATCTGGAATCAAACATGGAAAACTTTTGAGATAGGATGATATCTGAAAATATTTGCTCAGTGGAATTAAGACATTTGAAATACTTGGCTAGATTCACCTTAGGGTTTATACTAGTTCTTGTGTAAACTTCATGACGGATTAGAGTCATAGATACCCATGCAAACGACTCAGAGGCAAAGTGACAAAAGTTCTTTTTGCTTCAGGGGGTTATGTACAGTTGTCTGCAGATGACCCCCCAAATGGGACATGCTCACTGTGAAGATTAAGTGACTGCAAGATGAGCAATGACATAACATATCATATGTTGTTATAGTCTGAGAGAGTTGGGCTTGTTCAGCCTGGAGAAGAGAAGCTCCGAGGAGATCTTATAGTGACCTTCCAGTACCTGAAAGGAGCCTACAAAAAATCTGGAGAGGGACTATTCATAAAGGCTTGTGGTGACAGGATGAGGGGGAACGGGTATAAACTGGAGAAGAGTAGATTTAGACTAGGCATTAGGAAGAATGTCTTCATTGTGAGAGTGGTGAGACACTGGAGTAGCCAAGGGAAGTTGTAGATGCCTCATCCCAGGAAGTGTTTAAGGCGAGGTTGGATGGTGCCTTGGGTAACCTGATCTAGTGGGAGGTGTCCCTGCTGATGGCAGAGGGGTTGGAACTAGGTGATCTTTGAGGTCCCTTCCAACTCTAACTATTCGATGATTCTATGATATTGCCTTTCCTTGAGGAGATGCCACCTTTCTGAACACACATAGAACTCAAACAGGGATTAAAGCTGCAGAAATCAAAATTTTTTCTCCAGCTTCCATCTACTAATAATTCCTCACTGAAAATAGGTTTCTTTAAAGTTCTGGGATTTCTTTTTTTTTCCAGTTCATATTTGAATGTTGCAATGGCAGGAGACACCCTAGGGTGTTGCCGCACTTCAAGAGGTGACTTCAAGGCCAACAACACTCCCTGCGTGCAACACTATCTTGCAGTATTGTCTCATACCATTGTTCTCTGTTGCTTAAATATTTGGAAAGGTCCATCATGCTTTGTCATTGCACTTCAGCCTTTTGGAGAGTATGGAAGACAGATCTCTAGTGCTGAGTGGAATAGTTCAGCATTTGACAGTCACTTGAAGATTCTTCACCAATGATTTGTCCAGACCAAGGCATTTAACATGAAAAACTAAATGTCTCTCTCAGTTTTAGTAAATTATTCAGTGGTAGTCCCTATAATATTCAGTTTAATTGGATTCCTTGCTGCTTCAAACTGCATTTTAGGAAGAATGACATGACTGAATTAATGGAAACAGATCCTAAATTTTAGGCCAATATAAACCACTGGGAGCTCTGTGAGAGGCAGAACTACCATAAATCAGGATCAGATCTCCATGGTTCTTGGCATAGGGGAAGCTACTTGAATTTGGTTGCCATTAATTATTTAGCACTTTTAGTATTTTTGTTGCTTCAGTTGCTTCATTCAACTAATTGCCAGGATCTTGAATAATTTTATTCCATGGAGACAAATACTATATATTATTTTTTCCAAGCACTGTTACATCATCAGGAGTTACTTCTATGCAGTGTTATAGTATCAGTTGAGGTAATATGATACTATGCGTTTATGCCTTTGTTAAAAATATGTCAGTGGCCAAGCTGTGTCAAAATGATACTGAGATTCTTCATTTGCCACTGAAAAAGTAATCAGATGCTCCAATTTGTTTGAGCATTGTTCCCCCCACACTCATTCACCCACTTACAGGTCCAAGTTATTAAATACTGCCTTCTCTTTACTGCCAGCAAAGAAAAGTAGAAATGCCTCCCCACATTAGCGTCCATTTTAAACACTTACTTGGTGTAAATATTTTCCATCTCTGTTTGCAGGCCTTTGTAAACACTACCATCATAATGCATAAGGACATCGACAATCTCTGTCACAGCCAAAGTATACTTTTAGGCCAGGCCTTAAGAAAAATGTAATAAGTTGTAAAAGTGTGGACTGAGCTTTCAGTATCATGAATAAAACCAAGCAAGGTAGAGACAGAGAGTAAAAGCCATATGTTTGTTACCTTTGTCTTTAGGTTGCTTGGCAGAGACGTTTCAGGTGTCTCAGCTCTTCATTGCTGTGCAAAAGTATATGCTAAAATTTAAACTTCCATTATAAAAAAATTTAACAAAACGGAATTTTCTTAAAGCAAGGCTGAAATCTTTGAGGTCTGGCATAGGAATGGGCTTTCCTTTACGGTTCAGAGTAACCCCCAAGTCATGTGGCAGATGGATCCAGTCATCCTCAATTAAAATATGAGGAGAACATTGGGGTGGCTTGGCAGAGATGTATTGCTGCAGGGGTGGAAAGAGTGCCTTCAAGGAGAAAGTGTAGTAATATACTCAAGTGCAGAATCTTGTGTTACTGAAATGTTGTCTTGTTCTTGAAATTAACTATCACAAAAGAGAGATTTTGCATGTTGCACTAAGAGAATGGTGCAGGACACTCCCCATCTGCAAGCAGCATTAGGTAATATCCTGATTAAAAAGACATAAATTTCTTTCCATTTGCTTGGGATTCATCAGAGAGCATCCAAAATTTTATCATATCAACAATTAAAGACATTAGCACATAAAAGGAAGCTAGTTCCTTAAAAGCATTGTAGAACAATTAAATGCAAGATTTATTCTCTGGCAAAGGAATTTCTGCTTATAAAACACAGAGGTTTATGTCTCCCTACATCTGAGGACACTGCTTACATACTGTAGAGAACTACTGGAATTCAAAAATGAATAGCTATACTACATAAAAAGAAAGGTTGCTAATTTTTTTTCTTTTTTTTCTAATAGCTGGTAGTCACAGAAGCACCTAAGAACATGTGCTTCCTATGTATTTCTTGATTTTGTGTGTATGTGTATATATGTGTATATATATATGTCTGTTTTTTTCAGAGGTTAACTTTGCATTGAAATATGAATTTTTAAATAGAAATATTTCCTTACTTGAAAAAATGGTATTTAATCTGCAGAATGAATTAATAGTCCTATTAGATAACCTGAAGATTGTAGAAATGTAGTAGCAACACTTGTATGCATCTTGCTTAACTTCCATGGATACAGGTAGGACATTCATTACTTTTTTAAAACTCCGTGGTTGTAGTTACACTCCTTAGTTTGAATACAGCAATCTTAATCAGAAAAGAAGGAAAGAAGATTTATTGCTTATTGTCTCTTTACCATTCTGCAATCAGTCCCTGCTTCATCCCTCCAATGCATTTTTTTTCCATCCAATAAGTACTTTATTACATGTAGCATGATCTAGGTCTCGATGTCACATTGTTTGTGCACAACCAGGCAGGTGTTAAAGCTCCTTTCATCATTTTAACAACACATAAGCATTTCTAGGACCTTCAGTGAGACCACCTACCTCGCAACAGAGAGACACCTCATTTATTTTGTAAGTGCATTCCCTGTTCCTGCCCAATTTTTGCTTATGGATCCAGACCACAGCACTTTTCTCCATCATTTAATCTTTTTTTTTTTTTCTTCCACCATGCTACTCCCCAATTTCTATAGATTAAGATACCATGGAAAAAGACAGGCTCAATCCCTTTATTTCTGTTTCTAGCCACTCAGCACAAGTAGCTCAGTAATTAAGCAGACACGTAGACACAGTATAGGTTTGTGCAATAAGCGACTTTAAGGGTCTGTACTCATGGTGCATTAAGAATGTGAGAGCTTGATAAGGTCTGTTGAATCTGAGCTGGCAAAATGAGTTCCTTTGCATCTCTCCTACCCCAGGCTGGTGCACTCATAATTTTCTGAAACAAATGTTGATTACACTAAAGTTTCCCATACTTGGTCTACCTCCAAAGGCAAATTGCATTGTGAGAAACCCTGCTGCTGCTGCTGCTTGGGTGGGCACATGTAGTATCATTTTAAAACATCTGAATTTTATCATGCAGTCAGAAAAATGGCTGAATTCTGGTACTTGGAATGAATGAAAGTCTTTGCTAATAACAAGCACAGCTGAGCTTTTGTAGGGCAATATGAAATGCATATTGCTTTAACCTATTTGGGTAAAGTCAAGAATGAAGTGACTCAGTGTCCTGGCTGGTTACAGAAATGCTGTTCTTCCATGCAGAACTGATTTGAATATTGAGCTACAGATTTCAACATGTGATGGATCAACCCCGCAATTTAAGAGCAACCTCAATCATCCAGAGAACTTGCAAGGCCTCCTGGCAGAGTTGTATGAGACCAGAGGGTTAGTTTGTTTTTTGTTTTGTGGGGTTGTAACCTTGCCAAGCAAAGAGGCAGACTGCATGTCAGTGAGAACAATTTTTTTTCCAGTTTTAGTACTCTGCTGAGATCACAACAATCTTCAAGAGAAGATCTTCAAGTCTTTTTAAAAATTGCTTTTGGTAACATGCCTCTTTGGGGTATTAAATTACAGCAAAGCTCTCATTTCCACTATAAATTCTTAGATCAGGAATGTTAGTTGAGGCTTGCTCTGAAAGCTTGGAAAAGAAATTTCACCTTTTTGGCTACCTCTAAGAGGTCAAGAATTAGAAATGGACTGAAAACAAATACTATGTAAAGATAAGAAATTACTGTTGTTATTATAAAAATATGTAACTGAGTTACTAAAAGTACTTGATTTATTACTATCATTACTCTTATTGAATTGGTAGCTGTGGGAAATATCTGTAATGTAAGAGGAAATACAGAACTGAAATTAATAGTTTGTTTGATTGAAAAGGAACAGATGAGTGTTAGACAATTAAGAATCCTCTTTTGTGAATATTTTTCTTGGATTGGACCATAAAGTTATATTGGTGGTAATATAGCAATCTTCCTGGTAGCAAAACTGGAGGTAATTCTGCTATCATTTCTCATTATTCTTAGTACCTATTACCACATAAGCAGCAATCCAGAAGTGCCCTGAGTCAGTTTGTACCCAAAGCGAATATTATCATCCTTCTTGAAAGCATTCCAGACGTAACCAGAGTCATAAAACAAAACAGAAGTTGATGGTTTTATTGTGATGCACTTTACAATCAAGTAGTTATCTGATGGATCATCTGCTTTTTATGATCCATGATGAGAAATATAGCTGTCATACGAGGAACAGATTTCTCATCATAAAACTTACCTCTGTAATTTCAGCTGCCTCAGGTGCTGATTGTGCTAGTAAATACTGTCTGCAGACTGATTTCCCCATCTGCTTCTTCTTCTTCCATTTAAATGCACAGTTGGGCAACAAGTGTGCTTCTGCTGTTCCCTGTCCTTCAGCAACTGCTGCTATTAAAGATCTCATATGAGGAGAGGAATATCTGGTGATGCAGGAGTTCACCTGGGGAAAGAAAAGCCTCTGCAAGGTATTTAAGTCAGTGTTTCTGTAGGTAGCTAGTGAAGCAAAATCTTGTGGGAAAGTTAACTCTCCTATGGAGCAAATTGCTTCAAGTCACTGCTGCAACTGGAAGGAGCTGAATTCATGTAAGTCATTTAACTCAGATTTCCACTGTAATTAGTGAGAGAAAAGCTCATAGATTATTTAGATTTTGTATCTCTGCATTGGGTAGGCTCTTAACCTGACATCTGGGTGAGATGTCTAAAATGACATCTTTGAATGACTGCATTTTCTTAACAGGAGAAAAGAAGATACATAGTGAAGGCATACATCAAAACATTAGCTCTCTAGAAGGCTGCAACAGTTTCACCACTATCTGTAAGACTTCTGGTATAAACTGTATGGATGTTAAAGGCAGACAAACCTCTTCATCTAACGTGATGATTGTACAACAGGAACAAATTTTCCTCTTGGATTTGTGTTGCAGACCCCCTGTGTTAGAGAGAGGTTATACTTTTCGGCGTGCTGACAGACACTATTACATACTGAGCATTATTCACCCCTGCTCCGCTGGCCTCCAATCACACTGCGTGCTTCTGAATCCCCCTGCCTTTGGCACTTCTGCTGGTGAGACTCCCAGCTGGGGGTGTGGTTTAGCTAAAATGGGTGCTTTTCACTAAAGGAATAAATTATTCCTGTACTACTGTCTGAAAAGAGTGGATCTGGAGCCAATTTAGTGAGCATAAGTTACAATTGACTTTGGAAGTAATAACTTATGCTTTGAGCTTCCTTAGATGTATAGCCAAGGAGCTCTCTGACTGCATGTGTTTTTACACATCTTTCAGCTAAATTAGAAATCCAAGTGCAAAACTTAATGCATGGAGATATCTTGGAGATTTGTGACCTTTCCAGACAGAGTTTGGGTGTATAAACCAGCCAGAGGTTCTCCTGGTTTCATATACTTTTTTTTTAGCAACATATGGCACATTGGTAAATAGAAAATGGATTTTATTATATCTTCATTAATGAATCAGAGTATAATTTGCCCCAGCCCTGGCAAGGAAACTCTGCTGTAAAGCTGATTAGTGGTGGGAGCCAACTTTACTGAACACCTCCTCTAGAGATGTGATCAAAGATTGAATTAGATATTCATTCACGTGAAAAACAGAGAAGCTTTAGCAAAGCAGAAGACAGGGATTGCACTGAGCTGAGGAATATGAAGACAAGGGCTGGAGCCTTTAAGGACATGGGAAATAAGTTAATTCTAAAAAAAAAGAAAGAAAAAATATGAAAGGGAAGATTAAAAAAAAATATGAACTGGAGAAACTGAGAATGTCTGATTACACTTAGTCCATGGAGGAACCAAGTTGAATATGCATCCGATGTTATCTGTTGATGACTAGAAAAAAGAGCTTAATCCAAACTCTGAAGTCAAAGAGAGAATCTGCTGTTAAGTGTAGTGATCTCTACATTAAAGCGGTGGAAAGAGGACTAAATCATGGACTAAATCAAGCAGATATATAAAGAGCAGGAATAATGGCAAACACAGATAGTTCATTTCTTCCTGCTGACAAATCTGTGAGTTTAGCTACCAGCAGTGATGATGAACGTTACAAAACATAGCTATATTTAGCCCACTCAATCACTGCTTACCCTGTTGATTTCAGTGGGAGTTTGTATAAGTAAGTGCAAGTCCCTTCTCCACAGAAATGGGAATTCCCTGCCAAAGTATTGTTAGACAGCTTAAGCAGGTGTATGGAATTGCTGGCATACTCCTACTGCAGTAGTTAACACCTCTGATGCAGTACTCAATCTTGAGTATAAAAAGTGGAGCACTTAGATTAGTGAGAAGAGCTTTATTTCAGAGAGATGTTGAAGTTTGTATGAAAATACATAACTTAAGGCACACACTTGAGCCAAAATTGCCCAATGAGAGCAAGAATCATCTCTAAATGTGCTTTTATTATGTGGATTAGAATGAATAAAACATTATATATGTTGCTGTACTTATTTTTCTTTTTATGTTGACAGGCATGAGTCCTCTCTACATTATACTTTGTCTAATTAATACCCATGCAAAACACAGACCAAGTGGGAGTAAATTGAATCGGTTGCATCTTTTGGTTAGATGCATGAATGACTATTCTAGATGTAAAGCAGCTGAAAATTATGCTCTTTTTACACAATATTTACATGTCTGCAAACATGAAGGATCACTTATGTCACATAGTTACTACACAATAATAATCGTAGATGGCAAATGTCCCGTTACTCATGTAGCTGGTCATTTTTGTATGCAATTACCAGAATTGCATGCTCAGTTCCAGTAACCGTGTACACAAAAACAGGCTGCAAAAACCTGCTTAGAATTGTTAATAACATGGTTTATGCTGGTTTTGTAAGAGAACTCAGCTAGGAATGAGTTTGGAAGTTAGCTATTTGAGCAAAAGGAGGCATACATCTACAGGTACTGCTGGGGCTGCAAGACAGTGGATTTTCTGCATTGTTTTGCATGTGGTTTAAATTCTTGGTATAATGAGTTGATGGGCCAGAAGAGAGATAGTGCAACCCATGACCAGCTACAGTGCAGGGTTCAAATAAGGAACAAGTAGCTTCTGAATTTTTGCATTGAAATACACACATCTTGAATTAGCAGTGTTATAGTAAAATGTAAGTCTTTACCATGAGTGATTCAAATCAGGCTGCAGTAGTACAGAGAATATTTACCTGGCATTTTTTGGTTTTGCATATCACTCTTCTCATGAGTTCTAATAGATGGTTTTTTCCTACCTCTATAAACTTCTCTGCCTTAAAGGACTTATGACGGAAATAATTAAAAAGTACACAGAGGAAAACTCTCTGAGCAGAAGCAGCAGAAATCCAGGGTGGTTTAGGGAGGTGCCCCAAACACTCTTTTGGATTATTATTGATTTTTTTCTTACTATTATTTTATGACGCCGTTTGTGTTTAATTACTTATGTTTTCCTAACCTGTGTGACAGGCGTAATTTGAAGAGCAATGGTAATGATCAAGCTGTAGAAGTGGCAGCTACTGCCTACGTGCTCAAGCAAGCATAGAGTAGGCAGTGTCAGAAGACAGTGCTGTCTCTTGATTAGATCTGAATTTCTTTTTCATGTTGATTAAAATGGTCCTGACTGTTATTATTTAAATATAAACAATGCCAAAATATGCTATGAAAAGTCAGAGCTCTCTCTGTTCACTGCCTGCATGGAATAGTAAGTGCAAGTGACTTCACTGCAGTATATGCTATTAAAATATATACTGTATTAGTTTACAGTGATACTGGTGGTTTATTTGTGTCTTTTTAGCATAAACAGGCAGCAAGCCCATCTAGGTTAATATTATTTATGTGTGTATATATATCAGTGAACAATTTTAGTCTTTAAATTTTCAAATCAAACCTCCAGACCACAGAAATTAGCAGTTGTCCTTCCATATACCACCTGCTAATGTATTGTGAAGTTCATTTAGAAGTTGTAATATTATTTTGGTTTGGGTTTCTCTGGTTTCTGCTTGCTTCTTGCTGTTCCGTGTGTCAGATGCGTGCTACTGCAGTGGGATGATGTGGGTAGCACTATTGAACAGGTAGCAGTATGTCATCAGAACATAAAGTCTTTTCTGATACTTCTAATACTAAGTGGAGATTTAATTATTAATTTATGCGTATCTTGGCAAAAGTTTATAAAGTTTTGGGCAGCTTTTGTGATAAGTTTTAATGCTTTTGTATTTCTTTTAAAATATACATGGGATGATTCACTCCTACAAAGCTTTGATGAAGTCTGATACCTTTTGAAATGAAAACGAGATCAAGGCAAAAGGAAAGTATTCCTGCATGCTGCAGAATCCTTCCTTCCAAATAACGCATTGAATCCCTGCCTGAACAAAAGTGAAGTGAAATAAATTTCTGTTGGTGCTGTGTTGCCAGCCTTTGCCATCCTGTAATTAATATAATATGATATGATAAGATCCTTTTGAGGGGAGGGGAGGTCATAAAGCAGAAGGTTCTTGACTACGCAAATCTCAACTTCTTGACCTGTTAAGTTTGGGCTCTGACTTCGTATACACAGAGAAAATCTTTGAAAATATGAAAATTACCTCTCGAGAGCACAGAAGATGAACCAATAAACTCAAGAGTTCTGTGACTGTCAAGTCATTAATAGGGACCTGGAGGGGAAAAGTTGAGAAAACAATGATAATTTTTTAATATTACTAGGGTGCTTGAATTTTTAAATAAGTGATAAAAGAAAATCCAGGGACAGAAATAGAAGTGAAACTTCAAACAAACAAAAAGTATGTGTGCTGCATCAAGGTGCTACGTGTCCATTCATCCTCGGGACAGTTTACTCTTGGTGTCTGCTTACTACATATCAATGGCAAGGACCCATTCAGGACAAATTATGCCAGATGCCCTATCATGTGAATGCCTCAGCTGTTTTACATGTCGTAACCCATGTATCAGAGGGATGTGGTGGATACAGCCTGGGTTTTCTTCTTGCTCCTCTCTCTCACTCCAAGATGTTAATGAAGTTCCTAAATCACTCTGCCTCCCAGCTTTGTAAAATGGGGCTGACAGTACTTTCTTGCCATTCCAATGTCATTACTATTACTTGGTTATATAAAATGTGAATCTTTCTTCCCTGGTGGTCATTCACATTCATCGTAGTACCATTGTGAAGCAGTTATTTTTTGTCTAAGTGGTATTAAATCCAGTAATTGCTTAAGTTACAAGTGGAATGAAACTGCCAAGATGTTTGTCAGGCTTTCTTTAGCTGCTTTTTAGATTCTCAGTAGATAGGTGACAACTCTGTCATTCATGGCTTTATGTGTTCATACATATTGCCCATTACATTGGAATACATCAAACAAAGTAAACTGAGCCATAAGGTTTATTGGTGACCTGCACTGGAAAAGAGATGTAAGCTGTAGAAAAATTCTAACAGAATATTTGAGGAGGTGATATTTTACTTGGATAGATCTTTGGCGAAAGGGCTGCCATTTCTGTTTGTGCCATGTACTATGGGACCCATACCCAGCATCTCCATGCTGCCAAAACGTAAATGAAAAACAGGATTGCTTGTCTGAGGAACAGCTCTGTCTTTCATATCAAAACTTGTCAGTAGATGATTCCTGTGTGCATAGTCTCAAAAGCCACTTTCCTTGTAAAAGAATTCAAGGAATGGATGAGGCATTCACAGTTTAAACAGCATACACGTGAAAGTCTTGGAATATTCTGAGCCCATGTTATTGCTGTATATGTCTGGGTAGTTTGCTTGCTTTTTAGCTGTGGAACTACAGGAGGTTTGGTAAGTAAGGCAAGACTACTAGAAAATGCTAATAGTTTTTCTTCTGTAATGCTCTTTCATATTTGACTGCTGCAGGGTGAAATAACAAAGAATTTTTTGGTACATAGTCAAAAATTCCTCTCTTACTTAATTGAAAAAGTTTAAGTGAAGAAGGTCATTGAGAGGGCAGATTTCAAGAAACTGTATTTGCATTTGTTGACACTTTGGAAAAAAACACAGCACATTATGCATGCTTTTTAATTATATTTGGTGAATGCACTGCCAAATCTATGGAAGTTTAGGCAAATGCTGTGACTGGTAACAGCAGTAAATGAATCTGCTTTTTACCCCAGTGAAACTGGCATTGTAAGTTTTAGATTTTTTTGCTTTTTAAAAACTTATTTCAACATAGTCTCAGCCCTGTCAGCAAACCTCTGCTGTGCTAGTGGTAATATGAATTGTCTCCCACACCCTGCAATATTCTACACAAAATTCAAAACCTGAGTAAAGAGAAATCTAGCACTGGGATGTGATGGAGAACCACTGGAAAAGAGAAAGGAGCAAGTCTGTGAGGATACATAGAAAATACCAGGAGAAAAAAAAATTTAAAAACATTCAAATGAGAAGATCACTATAGCAGAAATGAGAAGAGAACAAAATCTCAGTGAGAGTGAAGGAGAGATGGTGGAGAAGGAGAGATTTAAGAGGATTTTGGTGAGGAATAGGAGAATAATGCTCAAAAGAGAAATGGGAAAATCTTGAGCGAAAGAGAGAAAGTGAGATAGACAATAAATTGGGGGGGAAATGCCTTACAATAAAAATAGATAAATGGGATTTTATAGAAAAATAAATCAGAAAAAAAAATGTGAAATATTTAAACAAGAGAAGTGAGAGAAATTATATATATAGCCAAGGGGAGGGTGGAAGAGAACAAAATACTGATTTTTTTTTAAAACAAAATCAAACAGTGTTATGATTTTTATTGATTTCTTGGAAGATTTTGTGGTGGGTTGGAAGTCTGTTCTGAGAGAAAGTGAAAGATAGAATAGGAAAAACTATGATATTTTTTTCCACAGGCTTTCCTGTGCAGGAAATGTCATAGGAAGTTATTTTTATTAACCAAGATCTGAGAACATGCAATAGAAAACTACCAAGAATGGTGTGGAAAATCCGGTTATTTTTCCAGTCAGACCAGAAGAACCTGTGGCCATTGACCAGCAGGACCCTTAGGGTCAGATTATTAAGCAGCAGGATCAGTGATCTGAATGACTATTGGAATCTGTGCATCTTTAAACACACACCAAACCACTTACACTGCAAACAAAAGGAATATTGAACGTCAGGTAACTGATATTTGCAGCCATTCGTTAATTGCTTTACAATCTGTTTTGTCTGTCTAATCAACACAAAAAGCGGACTTGTGTGATTTAATTTGCAAATGTGAAACAGATTGGTTTTATGGAGATATACTGCTTGCTGAGCAGTATTTTTCTTTCAAGACAGTCAAGTTACACTGGCCACCAAATCCAAAAATGCAGAAGAGCCAGAACAGTAAAAGCCTTGGACAGACGGAGGGGATTGGTTTTTGCAAAGTGTTTTGGAAGCTGTCAGGTGGAATCCACCCGAGTTCAGTGAACCCATGATGCTGAGTGTGCTAGGAGGGCTTTATTCTTTCAAAAGCTGTGACATGCTGTGGTGATGCTCAGCCCGCATCCCTAACATGCTTGCAAGGGACTGTGAAAGAAGGCAATGGGAAGCACAGTGCTTGTATTTGAAGCAATAACATCAATTAAGGAAATATTCAGCTAGCTACTTTGCCTGGACTTACCAGTGACTTGTGTTTTATCTTAGCAGTCTTATTTGAACCCACATCCAGAGTAGGAATATATTTGTTTATGAGCAGGAAATGCATAAGCCTTGTAATGGATAAAGCATGAGTTTGAAGCATTAAATGTGACCTGCTTTATTGTATGCCAGTACCTGCAAAGGGTTATTCTTTGTAGTGTCCTACTTGGACTCAAGCACTAAAGCTCTCATCAAAGTAAATCTGATTATTTTGCACATGGTTTTCCTGAAAGGATGTTATGATTTTCTAGATGTTTGGTGGCTGGTGATAAATTAAGCTTTTATGTTGTCATGTGAAAGGCCACTGCTTGGACTTCCTTCTCTATCAAGCAGACTGGAGAATACATTTGGGACATACACAGGTTCAGAAATTATCCTACCTTGTTTTATTTTAACCCTTTTGTGGACAATGGCTTGTTTTGGAACTGGAGGTGTTCAGACAAGGATAGCTTCACTTTTGCAGACAGGAGCCCCACTGTATCCCATTCAGAGTCCCCTCCATATACTGTGTTTGAAATTGATGGAGGGTTTGGTTTTTTTTATCTTGGATAAGAAAGCCTGAGGTCGTGAGCTCTCTTTGAGACTTTCACACCTTAAATTCTTACTGTATATCATGTGTTGGACAGGGTTTTGGGATCATATGGGGTGATTAGTGAGAAACTGGAGTGCAGTGATGGATAGGGGGAAGGTGATATGTCTCATAAATTAGGTCAGGTTTGTGATGGTGTAGAGGAAGGCTGCTTCTGAAAAAAAAACAACCAGCAGTCAAAGGCGATACATAACTGCTTTGTTGAGAAGTGACAGCTCCCTTCTTCAACCCCCATACTGCAAGGAGGGAGTATTTTACAACTGTTTTTCAAACAATGAGAAATGACTAACCATATTCCATGCGAACTCTTTTGTGCTAGTTAATCCCTAGCAGGGAGGAAGACAGGAAGAGAAAAGCATCCATCCTCTCTCTGTCCTTTTCCCCAAAAGTCTTACCACAAGTTCCAGAGGCACAGAGGTTCATATATCAGTATAACAGGTAAGGAAGGGCATGTCATCTCTCCTGCCCAACCTGAGTCACAGCCAAGCCTTCAGACTAGTGAGATGAGCACTGAACACAATGCAAAGACAGCAATTGTTGTTACAGGTGGGTTAGAATTTTCTGAAGACGTGCTCTTTAACTGAAAAACTACATTTTGAGTAAATTGATATTTTTGTTAGGGCAAATATAACAAAACACCCTTCCAAAAAGATTTAATATAATTTTGATGTTAACATAACAAATGCCTTATTTTTTTTCTGAGATCTGAATATCCACAGTGATAATAAAATCACCACAAAAAATGCATCTTGTACCAAATAAAAAATTCGTGCTATGAAGCAGTAATAGCTTGCTAATCATAGACCTGCATTCATTAAGTTGCTGCTTATTGTTTTAAAGGTAAATAGATAAATATCTATAGGTAGAATACAAGATCACTCTCCTAATGATTATTGTTTTCTTCTTATCATTTGGTATTTGACTAGCAATGATGGCTAAACCTATTAACATTTCCAATATAAATTGTTATAAATGCAGAAACTAAGTGGACTTGCAGCATGGATTTCTGGGATTTTTAGTTCTCCTATTCATTTTGACACACCAGTCAGTGAAGACACCTAGGGGCCATAGTCCATTTCCATTAAGAAATGCATCCTTACTGCATAGTAAACCCTGCTAAAATGAAACAGCTTCACAGAGTGATTTCCTGATGTTGGCAGAATATATTGAGAGTAGGGAGCGATGAGAAAAACACCACATATGGCAACAAAGCCATGAACAATGAAGACATGATTACCTTACTCCCCCTACCCACCCACCCCCAGTTGTTGTCAGAGTGCAGAGCAGGCTGCAATGAAGCAAGAAGCAAAGACATTTAATATGAACAAAAGCAGTACTTGGAGGTACCTGTGAAAAGACAGGGAACCTGTTCTTTTCCTATACTGAAGATGATCTCCACCCATATGAAAAAGGTTCCTCCCTCACAGGGTCTTATCTACCATGTGACCAGAGAGCCTGAAGAAACATGGTCATATACAACCTCCCTCTGCTGCAAAAAGAAAATGTACAAGTGCTTCTAAGCCATGTGGTGCAAAATCCAGGTTATTCAGACACCTCTTTATGCACAGGTTAGCTTGAAGCATGCAAGGGTTGGCTCACACATCATTTCCTACCAGCAGCCACCCTACAGGACAGTGACAGCCAATGGGAGTGGTACCACCTTTAACCAGCATTTGCAAAGAGCAATTCTATTCTGTTTGAAGAGCTGGAAAAGCTTTGTTTGATTCATAATAGCATAGAGCATTTAAGTAGTAGTTTGCATTTTATGGTAACTATGCTAAATCATAATCAGGCTAAAGATTTTTAGTTGTCATGTGTGCATTTTGATGACTGGGTGTGCCATATCAGAAAGAAGGTGCTTATGAGTCCAGTGTTAATACCTGAACTATCAAAATTACGGTCTGTACATGGCAAATGGAGAAGGTTTGATCCTCTTCCTTCCCTCCAGAAGTTCCATACTTTTTCAGCAAAGACATTCTTGTAAACTAGAAATGATCTTGCCGTTTGGAAAACTCTTTGGCATTTTGCAGAGCTATGAACTGAGGGTACAATTACATTTGCATCCAAGCTGGGAAACACCTTTGACGTCTTCCCAGGAGTGCAGAATTAGGCCTTGGGGCAAACTGAGAAGGAGGGAGGGGAGCACCCACTTCACCATAGCCAGCTGCAGGAATTTCGCTGTTTGCAGCAGTGGGGCATTCCCTGCTGCAGGGGGAAACACCCTTCAGCCTGCCTCACACATCCTGAAAAGCACCCATGGCCCAGGTTGCAGCAGGATGCCCTGGCACAGAGCTTTGCCAATCCCTGTGTAGGATGGCTCCTGATGAGCAAGCTCAGCTCCAGAACCAAAGCAAGTGAAATTCAGCACTGGCTTCGGGGATATCAGTCTGTAATTTGGGAGGAATTTTATCTGACTCAAGGGATAACACCGGCTAAAACATTTTCTCAGGCTTTGCTTGGCAAGTTAATGGATCTGAGTAATGCTCAGCCTCGTAAGGGGTTCTCGTGCCTGCAGCTCCACTGGCGCTTGTACCGTGGCTGACGTCTGCACATGCTTTCCTGCCAGTGATGTGCGGGCTGCAGCCCCACATCGATTCACTGGGCCACCACCTCTGAGAACGTGATTAGAGCCCAGCAACAATGTTCCCAAGTCCCACTGGGATGGCTCCCCCCAGCTTTGCCATTTTATCTGCCATGGCAGTGGAGCTACCAGAGCCCCTGCTGAGTGAGCCTGTTTTCCCTGAGCAGAGCACCGTTCCTGGCCGCCAGCTGCTGTGTGGCCCCACTAATGGACAATGCCGCCTGTCCCCAACTTCCTGAACAGACTAGACAGTTTGCTGTTTTCTCCACGTCTCTTATCACCCCCTGTCATTGAAAGAGCAGTCTGGCTTCAGCTTCAGTTTGGGCTGATAGGCAGCAGGGAAGTGAAAAAGGCACAGGGGAGGGAGGGGAAAGGGAGGAGGAGGGAAAGGAGCACCATTACTGTTATTATCACACTAATGTTTATTGCTGGTATGAGTTCATTTGCCTTAACCCTTTGGAAGCTGGTCAAATTAAAGATTATCAAACCGATAAGATAAAGCCGCTGTTTTAACACCCCTGGTTCCTGGCAGAAAAGCAAGGCTGTGCTCAGGTTTTATTGACCATGCAGCTTGTGTTGACGCTTTATTGCTGGAGTACAGAGGAGTCCTAAGATAAGGCCTTACCCTAAAGATGCCCAGAACTTGCAGCCTGCTGAGGTCTGTCAGATGTGCTGGGGCTCAGCACCATGCAGAATCAACCCCTTCCTCAACTCATTCTTCCCCTCACTTTTCCCCTCAACATGGATTTAGTAAAACTGTGGCTTTCTGAAGAAGGAGGGGATTTGCATAGTAAAACATGCTAGAAGAGAAAAACATTATGCTTCTTATTTTAAATGCCATTTTGTTATATGTGAGTTTCAGCCTATTGGTTGCTTTTGCTTTTTGCCTTTTCCTGTGGTTCTTTGCAAACAATACTGTCTTTCTGCAAAAGACTGCTGACCCAAGAGTGGAAAGCAGTCAGTTCATGCTGCATTAAAACAAATTTAGATCAGGAACCAAATTCACTGGCATTCTTCTATTCCCTTGGTACCTTAACTGCTCCACAACTTTGCTTTTCTAAGAACAGTGGAAAGAAAAAGTGAAAACTGAACGACACATTACAGCTCTTCGTAAATTCCTGAAGATGTTTACTGCATTCCTCATTAGGCTTGTGCTTTGCTCATTGACTTGTTTTAATTTTGGTCTCCTTATATTTACTGTGGAGACAGGAACCTCTTGCTTTATAATTATACTGTTTTTTCTCTGTTACTATAGATATTATAACAAATACTACCCTTTGCAAAGGAATCAAGCCACTGCTCTCTGCCTTGTGGATCTCCATGAGCATTTATAAAGCAGTGTACAGCAGTTGCAGTGCTTATTACTATGACTCCTTCTGGGGTTTGATCTGAGCTTAGCTGAATTGTGCATTGAATTTTACACCAGCAAGGCACACATTTACAGGTTCTACAACTCTGATTTAATAAAATATTAATATTTTCTTAACATAGCTCAGCTGAAGTCACAGAAATGACTCTCCAGTGTTGCATCTGGGCTAAGACACAACATCCCCAGGCCTGGTGGAAAGTGTGGGAGAACACTAGGGTATAGAATACAAGAGAAGAACTGACTTGTGAAAAATGCATGCAGTCTGCTTACTAACAAGACTGTTACTCAAGCAATGAGCAGCAGCAGATACTCAGATATATTGTGGGGCTGACAATACTAATAGGATGCGCTACGGGAACCCTCACTAAAAATTGCTATGAAAATAACTCCAAGAAGAGCACAAAAGGGGTGATTATTTCTTAAGATGAAGTTTGATACGTACATTTCTAAGATGTAGCAGTGAAAATGCAAAACTGCAAGGTAGTATTGTCTAATTAAGTAGTTATGTTTATTAATTTTTCTTTTAATGGGGTGAATCAAAGCTGAAAGGTGACAGTTATAAGAAGGAAATAAGGAAGCTAAAACACAGGCAGCATTTGCAGGAAACTTTGACCCTAAACTTTTGAAAACCTCCCTAACAAAACTTATCAAGCAAGAGTGCAAGACTAAACACGCAAGCCAGAGCCTTCATCAAGCTGGGTCGTTGTTCTTTGCTTATGGGAGTTCTGATGTAACAAATCATCTTCCAGGTGGTTGGGCTGACTGCGAACATAACCCTGGACGCT
Source organism: Piaya cayana (assembly GCA_013389865.1). Classification (NCBI taxonomy): domain Eukaryota; kingdom Metazoa; phylum Chordata; class Aves; order Cuculiformes; family Coccyzidae; genus Piaya; species Piaya cayana. The sequence goes on along the minus strand of WAAB01023178.1, from coordinate 398,953 downwards.
TTTCAGATACAGTAAAACTGTTGTGTGCTTAGATTGAATCTGTTTATTTTTAGAGGTAGAGCTTTGTCTCTGCTGCAGCAAGTGGAGCTGGGCAGAATTCCATCGCAGGTGTTTTACTAAGGATTTGATCTCTGCTTTATTCTACTGTAAGGGGGAGCATAAGCTGGCGTTTCGTGATGTTTTCAGTGAAGGCACATTTTAAAGTGAATCAGCTGAGCTGTAGTAATGAAGGAAGTCTTGGCCTTCTTTCAGGCCACGCTGTCTCCATTTTTCTCACATTGTCTCAAGGCTTTAAATTTTGAGTTAAAGTCAATTGAATGAGACAGTGATACATCACACAGTGAAACCTGATCAATCAGTGCACAAATGAAAACAGAAGTCATGATGACACTCTGAATGAGAGCTTGGGAAATGTGATATCTCCATTAAAATATTTAACATTTTTGTCTCATGGTTTTAAAACCAAATTTTAAAATGCCTTACCACGTCACATAACACATTTCTGTTTATCTGTGTGCATTTTTGTATGTGCATTTGGACAATAAAACCACATCATTGTAAAATCAGGTTTAGTAATAATGGGGTATTTTCTACAGTTATGAAGCCTCATTTACAGAAAAACTCACATTGGATAAACTCATTCTTTTCACTGACAGTGAAGTGCATATAAAGCCATAGGAGTTTACTTTCATATTAAGTTGGCAATAAAGAATTTTACCATTGTCTTTTCTATCTTCCTGCATTTTAAAAATTTATCTGAATGTTGTTTCAGCTCAGCTTGCTGGTAAAACTTATCATTACTATTCACGTATGTTAACTGTATTTGCATGGAGAATAAGGGCTTGTTCCTCCAAAAAAGGATCTTAATTTATGCTCATAATCTAAGTACTATAAAAACAACAGAAAGCCTTAATCAATGTTATCAGGTTTGCTAACTCTCGGCTCAGTATCTAAATCCTTAGGGTTTTCCTGGAGTCACAGGACTTTGCTTTCCTGTCAGTAAGTAAAGCACAACACTACAGAAAAAGTTTTCCTGCAGGAATACAAAACCTGACGTGGTGCCTTTCCATCAGGAGCAGGGATACTGGGCAGTTTACATTCGACAGAAGCAGCTTTTTCACAAAAACACCTTCCCATCCCACGCCCCAACACTGAAAAAAAACCCAACCCCAAAACCCACAGGTTTTCTCCAGTAGAATCTCGCCTCTTCTTTCTTTACTTTCTGATATGTTGTTCCTCCAGAGAGTAAAGCCCTGACTCTGAAAGATCAATACATTGTAATGATTAGCATGCCAAGGGGTTTTTTTGGGTTGAGTTTTTTGTGGATGTTTTCTTTTGGAAGCCTGACAGATGCATCTCTGTTTTCAGTGAAACACTTGAATAATATAAACAAGCAGTCATTCTTTTCCAAGAGGAATTTTTTTTAATATTCTTATTTTATTGTAATTACCTTATTGTTTTCATATTATGAGCTACTTGTAGAAAAATACAGGAAACATGACTGCAATACAATCCTTTAATCAAGAATAGCTTTGTTCCAGTCATCATTTCCATTCAGTGCTGAAGTTTTGGCTAACAAGAATACAATCAAACCTTGAATTTAGGTGTAGCATAGTGTTAATATTATGCTTTCATTTGATCTCTGTACCTAGTAGCTTCTATAGGAGAACGTTTTTTAAAAGTGCCTAGGAGACATTTTGTCTGTAATGCTGTTTTCAAGTGAATCTAACTACAAAGTCTTGTTTCTCAAAAGTACATAAACTTCTTCAGGAGAGCTATTTAAAATCTTTTAACCTAACTCAGATGGGGAATTTGTATTATCATATATATTAAATATTTTTTCTCTTTTTTTTTCTTTTGCTCACAGATTATGCCATAAAACCTTTACTGCATCATTCATAAAGCATGTGAACTTTTAAAGAAAAACCCACTTTTTTTATGCTTGAATGGATTTAATATACTAGTTGTCTGTGTTATCGTTATGTACAATGCAGCACTGCAAGTAACTTCACCACTGCAAGTAACTTCTCTTTTACTGATTTGCAACCTCCCTTTCAACCTTGTTTTGGCCTATTCAGCAGCTGAATGTTTATGTTTTTGAATGAAGGGCTGGAATTAGGTAAAGTGTTTTTTAGATAAACTGTTTTAACAAAAGCTTTTGCCCAAGAAAGTTAAAAGACTGCTCCCAAGCTGTTCAAAAGCAGAATGCAGCTACCTACAACAGGGGATGGCAATTCATTCTGTTCTTCCCAGTCCTTTTTTTTTTTTTAATGGGAAGCCAGTAGCCTAGATAGGCTCAGTTTCAAACGATGTTTTCATTATAAGGGTTGCAGATATAAAATTAGTACTTGCACAGCATTTATAAAAATGAAAGTCTAAGTTTTATGATATGGCTTTTACAACATAAAACTATGTGGTATTAAAACACTTAACTTCTTGCTAATATCTTGAATTAGAACTGAATAAAAGGCAATTGTTTTTATACTGAAATTATTATTTTAAGAAGGATTTCCTGGTTTCCAGGCACATATATATATACACTTATATAATGTAAATTAAACCAAACTCCAGATAAAAGGCATAACTCTGTGAGCACATTAGGGTCTGATCCAAATTTTATCAAAGCTAGTGGGAGTCTTTTCCATTTCAAACCAGATTTTGCAATCCATATTCACACGACCCTCCAGGGGATCCCTCAGACTGATGCGGTTTTACATGACTTGGCCTCAAATGTCTGCTGCAGTTTCTAAAAACCCATTATAGGGCTGTGGTAGGAAATCATTTAGTCTAATTTAGGGAAATCACAGCATTTCTTATTTTCATATCATTTTGTTCTGATCTGTCTGTTTACTCATTTCTGAAGGCAGGCTGAAATGCTTTTAGCCTAAAGACTGAACTAGTAAAACTGCTGCCTGGAATAGTCTTGACAGACGTGTTTGTTCCACATCCCCTTCTTTGGTCCAATATTTCCTTTGGTGTATTTCCTCTGCTCTTGGTAGCAAACTGTCTAGCTTTCTGGAGCAGAATTATTAAGAAGAATTTCCTACATTTTACTGCACAGGATGAGGTGATTCTGGAAGCTAACATGACCTGAACTACACATGCACAGAAGATACCATCTGAAAAATGTAGTGTGTGGCAGTACAGTTAAAACAATTACAGCCAGAAAATGCTCGTTAGCTCCACCACTGGTCAGAGAGTTGAAGAGTGATAAGAAACGCAGTCCATGCATTTTTCTGGAAAGCCTGCTGTGTTACCACCATAAAGTCAAACTGCAAGAGCAGAATTCAACCTTAGCATTGTTCATCTGTAACAAAGTTGAGTTAGTTTGGTTTTTGTTATACCTGGGGAGATCTAATTTTTATATACAGAGAAACTAAGCTTTTGAAGGGAGATTTTATATTTCATTAAATCAACACATACAGTTGGAAAAAGCTAACTACTTAAACAGAGTACTTGAATTTTACAGGAAGTTTTAGTCAGCTTTTTCACTCCATTAGAAATGCAGTCAGAAGAGCTTTTTTCTTTGTTTAATTTTGTTATGTTATTTCTGATGACCAGTTTTGAAATTATTTTGGTATGGTAGGTAGCACTTTTAAGAATACTTGAACAGTAAGGTGAGTATGACCAGCACTGGTTTCTGTAACAGTTTCAAGATAATTTATTTTCATTTATGAGATACTTAGACTTTTCTTTCCATGTGGGTGCTGAAAATACTCTAGAAAAAAAAAGAAATTATGTAAGCATTCAAAAGCTGGATGTTTACTACTGTTGCATGTGGTTACCCATATTCATAACAGTCAGCATCATCTGTCTGTGATCACGTTTTTATTTGAAAGAAAATAGTTGTCATGTTTGCTCTGTGATTTACATTATTTAAACACATGGGGGAAAAAAGAATTTGAAACAGCTCATTCAATAGCATGACTAAGACATATGACAACTTCTTGTAAAATGTTCACCATCATATGGCAGTGAGACTGGAGTTCAAACCCCGCACACACACAAAAACAAAGAATAACTCTTTCAGTCTGAAATAGCCTAGCGAAAGGATGCTGCCTCCTGCTGATTTATAGGCATATGAGCTTCCACTAAAATTGAATGTTAAAGAGAAACATTTTGTTCTTGGAAGAGTCTGACAGTGGCCCTGGCTGCGCTCAGCTCATGGGGAAATACAAGCAACAGAGAGGCCATTGAGGTGGGGAAGGTGAACACTTCTCACAGTGCCTCTCTCTTCTTTTTTGCAGGATTTTCTGCAAGGGGACAGTACCAAAGCCAGACAAAAGCTGAACTGGAAGCCGAGAGTCACTTTTGATGTGAGTGGTCTTTCTCGCGTGCTGGGTTTTTGTGTCCTCTAAAAGCAACCCACAGGGAGGGGAAGAGGTGGGAGGGAGGACCTTTGCATGGGGTGATTTGGGCACAACAAGAAATCCTGCTTTTGGTGACACACACACACCCTGCCCCAGTTCTTGCTTTGAAACCAGCAGCCACCATGGCAGCTCGGGATATCAACAGGACAGGCTGGAAATTAGCAGGTGCTTGTGCCGGCGTGCCAGAAGGGAGACATAAGCCGTTATTTGAACAAGCCGATTCTAGGAGCATCCCACCATTCTCATGATAAAGCCAGGGACAGGGACACTGTGAGAAAATCCCAGCAAAGTCCTGTCCCCTACTTGTACTGCTGTGAGGGGTGAGCGGGGTTGTCATGCTCTGGGGTGGTCCTGACGTGCTGTTTGTTTGTCCCCTGAACCAGGGCCCTCACCTGCCTTCTCTTCCTCCTTGCAGGAGCTGGTGAGGGAGATGGTGGACGCTGATGTGGAGCTCATGAGGAACAACCCCAATGCCTGAGCCCTGTGTGGGTCTGGCAAGCACCACAGACCCATGCAAGGGGTGCACCCCTCGGCCAAGCACTGCCACAAGACACCAGGGCCGGGGTGGATGGCTGCTCCTCCCTGTGATGGTTTTATTGCTGGCCTGCCTGTGTGTAAGCCCGGATTTATGCCCCACTCCACTCTCCACACCCTCTCGGTGTCTCTCACTCCACACATCATCCTAGCAGGGCAGGTCAGCCCTGCCTGGGCTAACTCTGGCTGCTGCCACTAACTGGAGAGGGGTCATGCCCCCCAGGCAATGCTGCACCTGAAGTACTGATAGGCCAGCAAGCTGACTGATTTCCTTTTTTAATTAAAACTCATCTTTGTATTAGCCAGGACCTTCAGCGCATTTTTAGAACGCTAATGTGGACCACCCCTCCAGCCCTTGCTCCACTGCTTTTCCTCTTCTGCCTTTCCTGAACACTCCTTGTTTTTCTTTCCTGCCACCTTATGTCCACACCAGCAGGCTATTTCCACCACTTGTACTCTAAAACTTTGGATAACTTGATATAACTTGCAGTGAAATCGCCTTTTGACCATGCCAAATTAATTCCTAATTGCTGGAATCATTTTCAAACCAGTCAGAGAGGGCTCATAAGTGTTTTTCAGATCTTCATTTCAGAGTGTGCGTAAGTCACAGAAAGCCTTTTTGTCAAGCACCCTCGCAATCTGGGGGTTTACAGCATTTTGGCTCTTGCCCACCCACCCCCCCTCCCTCCGCCTCAAATCAACCCATTCCTTCCATCTTCTTCCTGCTTACTATAATTAGACCTCGGACGGGAGCTTGAACCATCTCAAAAGAGGGCTTAAGAAATCAAAACTAAATAAATAAATAAATAAGCTTAAAAAAAAAAAAAAAGAAATGCGAAGGTGAGTAAATATTTTAGCATGTTTCATGCCAAGGTACCCAGGTTATCCAGAGGTCATGGAGCCCATACATTTCCCATTGGTTTAGGATCTTCCGCGCACCAATTACTTCCATCATTTTAGCTTTATGCTTCCAAATGAGATATGTGGAGGAGGGATGAATGGGGAGATAGACCTCCTCCGAGGGCACCCTCTTGCTTTTTTACTTTTTTTATTGGGGAACACCCCTGTTAAAAGGGGAGCGAAGTGGTCAGGGGGCAGAGCGTGGAGCTGGAGGGAGCGATTTGGTGATGGAAGCAGTGCGGGAGGACAGGATGGGATCTGGAGCAGCCTGTGAGGAATCAGGCTGCCGGAGAGAGAGGTCTCTTTGTGCGCCTGGCGTGGAAGGGCAGGCGTTTGCCAGAGGAGCTGTGGAACGCCGGAGCCCTCGGGGCCGTCCGAGGGGAAAGAGAAGCGTCGGTGCTTGGGATCCCTCGCTACAGGTGCACGGAGAACGGGCCCTCGCTGGGTGGGGAGCAGGGGGAGCACCAGGACCTGCCTGCTGAGGGTGTCACTTACTAAAGACTGTGGTAGATTTTCCATGTTTGTTGCGGTTGTTGCCCAACCACAGCTATCGAACTCCAAGTATGAATTAGTACAATCTTAAAACCCACATTGTTTTAGATATCAAAGTTATCTCTGTAAGCAGCATCCAATCATTGGTGTAGGATGGGGAAGTTTATTTCTGCATCCAACGCTACAGCCACAGGCACTGATGTGGCTGTATGGAAAGGGAAGGCATGTAAGAGTTCGAGTCTCCGGGCCCGTCAGCTCGAATGTCTCTCCGAGCAGCGACCCACGCGTGTGAGCCTGTCCGGCCCTCATCAAAAGGCTCCACGGAGCGTCCGGCACAAACCAACAGCGAGTGGGGCAGGGGCGCCCCTTCTGTGGGGAGGCTTGGAGCTCACACACACATACCTCTCGCTCCCCGGTGTGTACGCATCCACGAGTGGGTATATTAACACAGAGCTTTTACAGAGACATTTCCCCCCGGTTGGGGTATGATCTCGTGGCTGCGCCTATTTTGCTTTTTTTAGATGAAAATAACAATAAAGCCCCTTTCCGTGGGTGCGCGTCCCCTGCGTTAGCTCTGTGTCGGAGCCCCGACAGCACACGCTCGGAGGCACCCCGCGGGCACCCGCGGCCGTGTCCGTGCTCCGGGAGCCGCCGCCTAACACCCCACGGCCGAAGGGGTCCCCCCCTTTGCCCACGGGTGGCGGAGGGGAGGGGGAAAGCTCCCCGCTTCCAGCCGTACCGAGGGCTGTCGCGAACGCCGGACCACCGGGGCTGCGGGTGGCAGATCTTTGGGTGGGACACACAGCGAACAAAAAGAGCATTAAGTACTTTTATGACAAGGTATTTTTGTATTGCTGGGAACTATATTTTGCGTACAGTGATTCACTGGGAGGCTTGCTGGTACATCTGAATATTAGTTCACACATCTCCTCAGAGGGCTGGGAACCTTTACATAAGCTGCCAGTTTTCCTTCGACTTCAGGGTTTGAGGTTTTTTTTCCTTTGGCATCTCGAACTGACGCATTCACGAGAAGCACATTCACTCTCCGTTTTCACTCTCTCTGCTGGGGGGCGAGCGGGGAAGGGGACGGGAAGGCAAAATGTGATTCTAGACTAACAGTCCTTCGGCGGTGACCTTGTGCTCTCTTGCTGCTTTTGTGAAAAAAAAAAAAAAATTGCTATTGGTCATGACAGGCCAAAACGTGCGTCCCAGCACTGCCCCGCTGCTTCTTACAATTTGGCAAAGGTCTGAACTGCTTTTTGGTTTCTCCACCACCACCTTCCTGGGCAGTTTTGGATTCCTCCTAAAGTACCGCTCTTTGCACTGACGGGATCGCTTCTTGAAAACGAAATAAAATTTAAAACAAACAAACAAACATAAAACCACAAACAGGCGGCGATTGAGGAAGATTATATCTAAGCTAGTTAATACACCAGATTAGCTTTCTCTGCATCGACTGAACGTGTATGTCCAGCGTTTTGTGCAAGCAGGTACGAAAAGATACACCCTCGCCCGTCTCACGTCTTATTTGGGTTCAATACAGCTCCGTTAATTTTAAAGGGCAGTTCCAGTAGTTAATAACCGAGCGTGCCCCCAGTCTCCCGTGCCTCTCGCAAGGGTCCCAGCGGCATCAGCAAAGAAAAAAAGCAAAACGTAAGGTGGATTTTGCTGTTGCTCGCCGAGAAACGCCGATCCGGGCCGTGCCGGCCAGGGCAAGGCTCGCAGCTCTCCGGGGCCGGGAAGGGGACAACGGACGTGGGATCCTGTCAGGGGGGTCCCCGGGCAGCCTGTCCCACCGCGTCGTGCAGAGCGGTGAGGTCACCGTGCGCCGCTGCTACAGGGAGAAGCGGGACAGCAGCGGGAAAGCGCCGGGCGGCGTGCGCCCCGTCGGGAGGAGAAGGGTCAGGCCAACATAGGCAGGAGCGGGTCCAGAGCTGGTTCCCGCTGGGTGGATCGCGGAGGGCTGGGGCCCAGCTCGGTAGAGCCGGGTTGGCCCTGCCTGCTGCTCCCTGCTTCGCAGCGCCGGGAATTACGAGCAGCTGAGGCCGGGGCTCGCTCCCCTGCGCCCGCCGCCTGTCAGCGCCGCGGCCCCACATCTCGCAGCCGTAACAAGGCCCCTCGCCTCCGCCGCGCGGGCCGCTGCCCTTCCTGTTTTGCCAAAGGTAAAACTGCCACGAAAGCCTATTTTTTTAAATTTTTTTAAAATATTTTTTCGTCCCTCTCCTGAGGCCTTTCAGGGGCGCTTGGGACCGTCGGCCGCTCGCGAGCCGCGAAATCCCCGCAGGGAGCGAGGGGCGAGGGGAAGGCTGGAGGTGGGGCGGCCCCTGGGAGCCCCCGGCCCTGCCCCCTCTGCGCTGCCCCCGGCCCGGCCCCGGCACGGAAAAGCCGGCGAGACACGGCGACGGGGGCGTCCTCGGGGTCGCGGAGCGAAGCCGCCAGCGCCAGCTAAAAATAACACCTCCCGCTCGCCGAGTCAGCCCGGAGGGTAAAAGCGAAGGGTCGCACGCCGGGAACGGGCAGAGGTGTGGGAAACCGTGCTCCGCGGGCAGCCCTCGTGGCTCGCAGGGACGGAGCGACTGCTGAAAGAGCAAGTTTAAAAACGAGAATTAAAATTCAGCGCAACTTGAGGAGGGGGGACGGAGGAGTCCCCCGCCTCCCCCCGCCTCCCTCGGCCCCTCGCACACAGAACAGCCGCATCCCCCCCGCCCCGGGCGGACAGAGGGGTCATATCCTCTTCCCTCTCTTCGCCCGGCCGGGCAGGCCGATACGAGGCTGCCCCGGGGCAGCACAGAGAGATAGGGGGTGGCCGCCCGCCGCCCCCCGTCCCCGTCGCCTCTGGGCGGCAGGTTTGCAGGGGTGGGAGGCGAGGGGAGCCCCTCAGCCGGCCCGCGGGGCCGCGCTCCCTGCCTCCCCTGGTGACCCCCCTTCACCTCTGATGCTTCGCTGGCGGAGCGTTGTCTCCAGACACAACAAACCCAGAAAGCAGCGCTGGAAGCAGGCAGAGCTCCAACGTTTTGACGGGTGGAAGCAAAACATCAACAGATACTGTGCAATTATTTGGTGATGGGGGCTAGGGGAGGCGGGCGGGAGAGAGGTCGGTTCGCAGCAGCGGACGCTAACGGTAACCTTTGCTTTGCTAATGAGCTCGCACCGGTTCATTCCTCGCTCCGTGTGTAGCCTCCCTCCCTCCCCGCCTCCCCCTAGGCCGAGCGATTGCGGGGCGGGGAATGGCGTCGGGAGAAAACCGTAATTTTTCTGCAATTCGTTATTCGCTTTTAAATCCATCCTGTCTTTGAGAGGCGAGGTCAGCAGCGCTGGCCGCGAGCAGTTTCGTAAATCCTCGCTAAGGGAAAGCTGCAAGCGGCTCCCCGCTCCTGCCCGCTGCCTGCGCCCCGCGCCCCGTCGAGCAGCCGGGGACACCCCCCCCCCCCCAAGCCGACGGGGCTTCTCCCGCAGCTAGCTCGGAGCTCCAGGCCGATTTCACACAATCGGACGAGGGAAATACGTATCTACACACACACGAGTACAGAAAAAGAATTCCAAGAGATTCTAGCATCAAAAAAAGGCAGTGCGAATGTATTTATACTAGGCAATCTTGCAAGCACCGACATTGTTTAAACAGTTCTTTTCTGCTCTGGACGATATTATCTGTACTTTTACGTTATCGCCCAGTGGAAAACATTCTTCTTTTTCCTTATTTCAAATATTTATTTAAAAAAAAAAATTAAACTCTGCCGTTTAAATGTTCTGGCAAGTGAATAAATTCCAAGAACGGTGGGGGAAAACGGCTATGGCGTTTCTACTTCTAAACGGAGTGCTTGCCTTCCGAGGGACGACGGTTCCAGCGGTATGACCTGTTTATTCATCGATTCATATAATATATAAATATCCTGAACTCCTGAGTGTAATAATTTGCGTTTCTTCTACTGGAGGAAATTCAGCTATTTTAAGAGTTAATGGTTCTAAATGTGTTGGTTTTCCTGCATTCTCCCCAGAGGTGATGAGGGCTGGAAAGGAGGGAGGATTCCAGTTTGGGGGTTTCATTGTTGTTGTTTTAATTCTGCCGAACGCTGCCTAAAGCAGCTGACCTGAATGGGGGGTTAATACACTGCACAACCAAGCCCCCTGACACTTAAAGGTCAGGTGAAAGTCTCCAGCAGGTAACTCACTGGCCGGCTGCCTGCCCGGCTCACTTGCTCTCTGGCTCACAAATTGTTCCCTTCTGCCCACCCAAGTCGTTTCAAGCTGTGTTTATTTAGGGGGCAAAAAATATTGCCGACCACCCAATTCCCACTCAGTCAGAGAACTCGTGAGCTCTCACCGGTAGCCCGGGCCACCTTCTCTCCATCCCAGTGCTTTTTAATAGCTATTATTTTGCGGCAGAGGCGATACCATGTAAGGCGCAAGCTTCGGGCCTAGAAGACTGCGGAGGCGCACGGAACACGCTCATTTGCTCGGAGCGTTGGGGGCGAGGGAGAACCAACCCCCCCCTCTCAAACCCGCTGCCTGCCTGGAAGGAGAGAGCGGCTGCCGGCTGCCTCCCCAGCCCGGCCGGCTCACACAGCCCGCGGGCTGCCGGGGCAGGCGAGGCCGGGGCAGGGCAGAAACGAGCCCCTCGGACCGCAGGGGCTTCCAGCGGGGCTGCGCCGCCTCCTGCCTGCTCACCGCGGCCCCCGACGGCCCCACACACAGGGCTGGGCTGGGACCCACCGCCCGTCAAGTGTCCGGCGAACACCGCTCCTCAGCCGCTTCCTAAACCCCTGGTCGCCAGCAGCGCTCCCACCAAACAAAAACCAAGGGGAGAGAGGTTGGTTGCAAGTGACACCGGTGGGGGGGGGGAGGGGCTCCACTCCTGCTGGGCCCGAGTGACCCTCACAGAGCTGGAACTCGCCTCTTCAGCCCTCGACACAGGCAGTTTGGGACCCCTTCTTGCGAAAAGAGGGGGTCCTGTCCTCCTCGTCTAAGCACCCAGCCCTGTGACACCGCTGTCCGCGCTGCCAAGCCCCCGGGCTGGCGCAGGGGTGGACTCAGGTGGGTGTGCAAAGATTTAAGGTGAGGCGGGGGGGGGGTGGGGTGTGTCTGCAGGGACAGGGGACGCTGCAGCATTGCGGGAACGCAGCCAGGCCCCGCAGAGCCTCCCCAGCACAAGGAGCCGTCCCTCCCCCGCCGATGCGGCCATTGTTTCGTTCAATTAGGCTCCGCTTGATAAAAAACAATCGCTCGTTAACCCTCGCCCTCCTCCCTCCCGGCTGGTGCGTTGTGAATGGCGACACCGTCTCCCTTGACCCCCGTCTCCTTTTCTGTCTTTCTGTCCCCTGAAAAATGATTCCGCGAGCTCTGATTGAATTTTATTCCTTCCTGACCTGGCCCGTTTTTATTGCATGGACACCATCAATCTTGACCTAACGCGACGTTTGTTTATTACTTTGGAAACAAGCGAATGGCTTTATGAGCCCCAGCGTCATTAAGCCAGGAGGGCGACGTTCACCGCGGCACCTTTGGGGCGGATTCACTGCACGGACAAGCCGACGGGGAGGCGAGGCAGAAAGGGAACGGGAAAAAAAAAATAATTAAAATAAATAAATAGTAATTTAAAAAAACCCAAACGGGTAGGAGGTGACCTCAACACGGGAAGGGTGAGTGGGATCCTCCCAGCCCCTGAGCTTGTGTGAGAGGTGCCGGTGGGCAGAAACCCACGCACGTCCCAGCTCCCTTACACGGGGACAGATGCGGAGCGGCCCTTTGTCGTGGGAACCTGCGCTCGGTCCCCAAAAGGCACCCGCTGCCCCACTCTTCATCCCCCTCCCGAAAAAAAAAAAAAAAAAAGAAAAAAAAGAAAAAAGACCATTTAAGCATCTTAAAATGATGGAAGCATTTAGGGAATTTCTCCGGCCCCAGCGCAGGGAACCGGTGGGAAATGGAGTGACCACGCCGAATTAAATTGCTTCACGAGATAAATTAATTGAAAGCTAATGTTCACTTAGCGGTAACCACTGAGATGTGTGATTTCGGGAAGGGGACGGGGGAGCGTTCCTGGAGCCTGTACCTGCCCGTGAGCAGCGCAGCCATGTGCACACCTGGCCGCGGGTTTTTACCTGCGCAATCGAAACGGCTGCGCGGTGTCACCTCACGTTCCCCTCGCGTGGGCGTCGAAACGCTCTCAGCCCCCTCCCGTGGCATCGCGCCGCCTCCCGCAAAACCCGCAACACACACCGTAACAGCTCAGAGCGAAGCTTTAATCGCCCCGCAGAGTATTTTTTGCGGGAGGCGAGGACAGGGGGCTGCTGGCTGCAAAAACGCGTTCGGATGGTCCATACGGTGCAGCCCCGGGGGTCACCAATAGCGTCACGAAATTCAACCCGGCTATAAAAAATACCCCCATGCTAACCTCGAAGCGCCTTTCCCAATCTTTGCGGCTTCCAGAAAGGGCCCCAGATATCGTAAAACGCCCATTTGGAAACATTCCCTTAACGTATCCATCCACAACTCAGTCTCTGCATGTTGTCCCTCTGACCTGTCCTGTGGAGGTAAGGGAAGGATTTTAATCCATCCACGTCCTCTCAAATATTCGCGTGCACTTCCCTGCTATTTTTGGTTATGACCTTTGCAGAACATAACATGAACTGTCACTCACTTTAAGAAGAAATTCCGAGGAGAAAACTTAGAAGGGAGAATGTTCCCCTTCTCCGCGTTCTCTTCAGTTTAAGCAGCAGATCAGCAAACACAAATAACCACCAGAACCAACTAAACGGAATGGTCCTTCAAATTATGATTTTTTTTTTTTAAGTTTGGTGGTTTTTTCCCCCTAAATGAAAAGCAATGCAAGAGTTTCGGCGGGGAAAAAAAAATCAGCTTAAGCTAAAAATACAACACAAAACGCTGTGCTAACCTGGCACCTAATGGACGCTCTGTAGGCTCGGCTGGGGCCAAGCGTCCCCTCTCGCTGCGCCGGCGGCTGCCACCAAAGATGCTGAGGCCTCTCGGGACACCTCTCGGCTGCTGCCCGGGCGCAGGTCCCGTTCCCACCTCCACGCCAGGTCGGGCTGCATCTCTTTGGGGCGTTCGGGGCAGGCCCAGTTCTGCTGGGAGAGAATCACAGGTGAGAAGGGGACAGCGGCGCCTGCCTCCTGCTCGCAAGGGGAGGGACGCGCAGGAGGGACGCGGGCAGGAGCGCTGCCCGCAGGCTCCCTCCCCGCTCCGCTGCTCTCGTGAGCCCGGGAATGTTTCTAAACAAGGTCTCCAGGCCTTTTTCCCCGGTAGCAGCAGCAGCTACGTGTCCCGGCGGTGGCCCCGTGCCGGTGGAACAGCGCGGCCACAACCCAGCTCCGCGCAGGGACCACACGATTCACCGCCCCCCGCGGGGACCCTCAGGCCCGCTAGTGACATTTTTCGTTGTGAGCAATTTCTGTGCGGAGGGGGAGGAAAAAAAATTACGATTGTTATTATTTCTGTAAAAAAATTTTAAAAAAAGAAAAAGAAAAATTAAAAACAAGCCGAAACACGCGTGAGCGGTGAGCCAGCCCGTCACACTGAGAACCAGGAGGTGACCTCCACCGCGACCGCGCACGTCACTTCAGGAAAGGGATCCCCTCCGGGGGCAGAGAGGAGCCCGGCACGACCTACCTGGCGGCCGAGCTGGACGCTTCCCTTCTCCCCCACCCCGACTGACCCCCGTCCACCTCCACCCGCTCCTCCTGCGGCCACGGGGAGCGCAAGTTGCGCGGCCGCGGAGGGTAGCAGGGCCGCCCCGGGGCATTAGCACTAATTACACACGGCACTTGTCCAAGCTCCTCACAGCTCCCCCCAGACTCCCACCCCCCCCAGCTCCCCTAGTCGAGCAGCACCACTGAAAACGCAACGGGTGATTAAACCAGCCGAACTAGCTAACTACTCGCCCTCCTATTTATTTCCGCCACAGCCCCCCCACCGCTGGAGACCGGTGAGGAAACCCAAAATACAGGAAAGCCGGCGCCTGATCTCAACGAAAATAACAGGCAAACAGCACATGCCATCGCCTCTCTACCCTCTGCTCTCTTTAATTTTTAGTTTTATTTTAAATCCCGGCGATGGGGAGGAGGGAATTGGCGTTAGCACGCGCCCCCCTCACTGGCAAATCCATCTGCCGGGGGCAGAGGGAGCAGGAGCCGCCAGGGCCCCCCTTCCCGAGGAGGGGGAGCAGAGGGGGGGGGAGGCGAAAGCCCCGTTGCGCCCCCGGCTCGGCAGCCCCGCTCGCCAGGCGACGGGAGGAGGGAGCCCCCAGCTCCCCAGTACCCAGACAGAGTGAGGGGGGGAGGAAAAGGTGAGGCCGATTGGGAACAGGTAACGTTTTCACCCTTTACTGGTGAAAAACGGGGAGCCGAGCTCAAAACGTGTCCCCGGAGCGAAGGCGTCCGGCTCTGCTCCTCCGTCCCTGCAGCTTTACCACAAAGAAGCGTTTGAGTTTCTCTCACGCAATTTAGCAAACGAATAAATATAAATTAGGCCCGTAGTCTCTTTAGAGGCACTAAGGTGAAAAAGCGAAGAGCATGCGATACTTCAGTACATGTATTTTAAAGCCAACATTATAAAATGACCATCGCCGCCCACCCCCGTTCATTCGATCTGCTGAAGGTGTTTTCTGGATTTAGATTATTGCTTTGCAGGGGGAGAGCAGCTCAAACGAGGTAATAAGGTGTAACTGTAAATACCTTTGTATTTATTTACAGTGTAACCCTTAACAATGCAACAGCAATTACTGATAAGCGTTGCCTTAAGATAACAGATGCTGATAGGAAACTGTATTATCTTGAAAGCCAACTCTAGGCCTTAAATATCTGTAATCAAATAATCTTCTTCCCAAGTCTGACTGACAAGGCAGATTCTTTTAAGTTAACGAATTTATTGCATTTCTGTGGTTATTTACAAAGGGGGAGGGGGTGATCCCCGTTGCCCGTAGGTTCTTAATTGCAAATTGTCCAGAAGGTGAGATTCTTGATCTGACAAGACGTCAGCTTGTGAAGCATTCATCTACTACCCTGATATTTTTTTTCCAATTTAAGGAAAAAGTAGAAAGGGAAGGTAACCAAAGAAAAAAAGCACCAAAACTCCAAAACTACAACCCAAACAACTCTGTAAAAAATTTTCCCCCATACAAACTCCTCCAAAATAATATCAGTCTGAGCAATTTGGGCACTTCCAACAGACCAGTAATGTCCCTAAAGGACAGGAGTAAAGCAGAGCTGCACAGGCACCCTTCAGTCCAACTATGTTTTTTGTTTCTGAAATAAAATAGTACTTTATGTATTACAGAAGGAGCTTCACGGTGTGATTGCACACGTCGCTATCGATTCTACGAAGCAGTGATTGATATGCTTACATTACATTTAAGAATACACGTACTACAAAATATCTGTCATCTATTATATATACACTGTGGAGTTCAGTAACATATGCGACGCGGATACGAAGCTGTAAATAAATACGTAATCCTTCTTTAAATATAGATAGATATGTAAATCCTATATATAAATGCATTTTAAATACACACAGAGATCAATGGCTCGAGATATCTATATATGTGTACACACAGTTACACAAGGGCAGTAATCTAGTGCACGTACTTCTACCTCGGAGTTATCGCTCAATATATCCTTAAGCGGGCATATTATTTAAAAAGCTGTAGTGTTGTCACACTACTGTGTACGGTCAAATGTTTCCAGGTCTTGCCCATTAATTGCTAAGAAAACGTGTTTGTTTATTTGCCAACTCAGAGCTGCCATGGGAAAGTATTTTTTTCCTAGCGGATAAGGCGAGCTGACTAAGTGGAACATATTGCAGAAGAGACTGAAAAGGGATTTTTTCGACCTGGCAGTTCCTAAATGGTCTTTGGAATTTGAGCGGAGGGGAACTAGCTGTTCCAGCGACAAAGTCAGTTATGAAATCCCTTTTCCCTTTCTCTCTCTCTCTAAACGAAAATATTAAAATATACAGACGTGTGAAGGATCATTCCAACTGAACGGTAATTTATTAATAAACAAACAATGCAATACCTTCAGAATATTTTCAACAAAAAAAAAGAAAAATATTGATAGAATAAGATTAATACAGTTTCCCTTTTTATATATAGTGAAAAAAAAAATCAGCGTTTCAGTCAATGTTAAAGTCACTTTTTCAGGGAAGGGGGAAACACTTTCTGGCGTTTGGTCCGCAACATCCAACTACAAATTAAAAATAAATTACTATGTCGCCATTTACATTTTAAAACAAGTCCTTGTAAAAGGGGAAGGGAGAGGGGAAGAAGCTGGTACTCTACGCCGGACTTTTCGGCCCCTTTTACCAACGGGGCATCCTTAAGGGATGGGGAGGAGGGGGAGGGGGGCGGAAGTATTTCTCAAAGCAATTAAAAAAAAAAAAAAGCCAAAAAACTTACGTGTTATTGGAGTAACACTGTCCTTTAACAAACCAAGACATGCTTTGGGGCTGTCTCTATACAAAAGCTTTTCCGCGGGCGCTCGCCGCCCCGGGCGGGGGCCGCCGGCGTCCCCGCGGCGGGTGGCGCTCAGAACTTGCCGCAGTCGTAGACGAAAGCCCCGGAGGCGCGGTAGAGCGGCTGGCTGCCCGGGAACGCCATCTGACAGCTGCCGCCCCCCGCTCCGCCGCCCCCCGCCGCCCCGCC
>WAAB01023178.1:325009-379648 GCA_013389865.1 Piaya cayana | reverse complement strand
GGAAAAAAAAAAAAGTCCCCGCAGCAGCAGCCCTGGGAGCCGCAGCTCTCTGGGACTGGCCACACACGCTCGCCGGCACACGGGGTGACGCTCTGAGCAGCGCGGAGCCCCGGGGACCCCCTCACCCCTCCGCGCCTGCGGAATTTTGCGCGCAGACCCGCGTGCTCTGCCCGCCCGCCCGTGTCCTTACGCGCGCTGTCACTCGCGCACACGCGCGACACGGCATGCCCGCCCGGGAGTGGGTGCGTGTAGATATGTGTAGAGATACGTATAGATATGTATAGGTATGTATAGATATATATAGGTGTGTGTAGGTATGTGTGTGCTCGCCCGGAGCTCTTCCCTGTCAGGCGCACACGCCTCGCTACGCCTGTTTCTACCCCGGTTTTGTCCCCCTTCCCTCTCCCTCCCCTCTTTATTCCACGTTGGTCTGCTGTCTCCCCCACAGACCAACAAGGCTCTTTCCCTCCTACCCTCCCGGCCGCCGGGCAGGCTCCACGCCGGGTGCCGTCTCGCTCCCCAGCCCCGCTCCCTTCCACCCCCGCGCCCGCGGGGACGAGGGGATGCGGGGGGGTGGGATGATGCCCCCTGTCCCCGCAGCACCACCCCGCTCGCAGCCAGCTGCCCGCCCGCCTGGCCAAACGCTTGTGAGGAGATCGCATTCCTCCGCTTGACAAGGGTTTGACGAGCCCTCCAAAGCTCCTTTTCTCTCTTAAGCCGCCACCAAGAGCTTTTCCTCTCTCCCGCCTGCAAAACCTCTGCTGTTTATAAACACGGGCGCCTTTCTTTGTACGGGGTGTTTAGCTCACTCGTTCAGGTAATCTTTGCAGAACTTCTGTGACACAGAAACTTGGTCCTTGCTTTATTTATTTATTTACTCGAGACGGAGAGGGGCATACTTTAGTTCCTGAGTGGACTCCGTGATATATCAGGTGTGTCAGAAGGGGAAAAAAAAAAAAGAAATAAAAGGATATTTTTACAAAAAAAGGTACAATAAAAATCAACGTTCCTTAAACTGCTCGGTTAGTTCTCCTACGAAACTTTGATTTGCATTGTTGTTGTCTTTGTCTAAACATCTGAAAGGATATCTGGGGGGGGAAAAAAAAGAAGAATATCAGAATAACCCTTTAACGGGAGCTCAAAGGAGACAGAGAGTGAGGGCTTGGTTAGCTGTTTTTTTAGTCCTATCTTTTAATTTTCTGTCATATTTAAGAAATAAGATTTTCTTTTTTGTACTTTAAGCACGCGGAGATTCGTATACATATTTGCACAGTAGTATATTTTAATAGTACTTCTTATATTCGAAATACCACCCAGTGCTCTTCATTCGCTTCGTAGCCTCTACCTCTGAAGCTTCATTAGCATTAATAATAGATCAGTTGAAAGAAACAGGTTGAAAACTCTTTTAAGGGGTGGAATTTGTATGGGAAAGACGTGTGTATGTGTGTCTGTGAGATGAATTACCCACCCTAATCTTGTGACACCACAAATACGTCAAAAGATCCTTTTGGCTTCACGGATTTCAAATCCTCTTTCCACACTTTTTACTGTGATCGATTGCTTTTGGGGATCGAGTCTTTGGAGCGTGTTAAAGGCGCATCACTCTCTCGGTGGTATTTTAGCGAGTATCGCTTTTCCTCTGAAACACCAACCCGCTGGTTATTAATAAAAATATGCATTTTAAATGAGATGCGGGTAATGCGAAGGAGGTAATTTATATAGCCTAATATCTGCTCCTTCTCATATTCAAACATAACGGGTCTCCTTTTGGTAATAAATGTCAGTCCTTTAATGGTGAATACATTATGCCGTTTAGCCTGTTGTATTTCATCGTCTGGAATCTTTCACCTGCTCCTGCCTAATTACACGTTTTTCCCCTTCCTCCCACCACGGCAGAATTAATAAATGTGCAAGCACTGGACTAGATGTCAATTCCAACACTTTATATTTTTAAAAAACTCTTACTTGCTTTGCTGGAAAAAAAAAAAACCAAACAAAAAAACAAAACCAAGGGGGAAAAAAGGCCATTTTAGCACGTTTCAATGCAGCCCAGGTCATCCGGTTTTCCCACGGTGTTACCTGACGTTAAAAACAATTTCCATGGGCTTCCCGCTCGCTCCCCTGAGCTGCCGCGACGCGCTGCCCCGAGACCCGCACCCTTCACTGACATTTTCATTTTTCCTGCACAATGTTTACGGTAGCGAAGCTGTTTCTCAGGCGGAGGCTGAGGTAACACCGAGAAGTTTCAGCACGGGGAGGGGGCATTAATCCCCTGTATTTTGCATCTAATATATTTTGCAACAGCCTCTCTGATGCTGTAATTGCGAACTGACGCAACTGACGTGTGCTAAGTTACATACCTCGAACCAGCAGGACTCTGGTTTCTCCGGTCGAGGCACAAGAGTCACCATTGTGAAGGCTCACGGGGAGATTTGGGGGTTGTGGATGTGTGAGCGCGAGGGTTAGGGGGAAACAACCGTTTTTATGGAGGCAGAGAGGCCGGATTCCCCCCTTGGTGTGTTTGGATACCACCCA
This sequence comes from Piaya cayana, assembly GCA_013389865.1. NCBI lineage: Eukaryota > Metazoa > Chordata > Aves > Cuculiformes > Coccyzidae > Piaya > Piaya cayana. The sequence goes on along the minus strand of WAAB01023178.1, from coordinate 377,113 downwards.
GAAGGAGAGCTTGGAGCGGCTTTTGCCCTGTTATCCTGCGTGGCCTCCGGATGGGACAGACGCGTTCGAGGCGCAGCAGGAATGAAGCAGGACGGCAGCAGGAAAAAAAACCGTGGCCACCTCTCTCCCCGCCTTCCCCCCTTCCCCACCCAACCCCCCGACCCTCCCGCACAGACCCCCGGGCAGCAGGCACGGCCGCTGCCGCCTCCTCCTTCCCGAAGCCGGGCCGGGAGCCCCGACGGTCAGTCCCGGGCCCAGAGCGGCGGGATGGGAGCCCCGACGGGAGCCTCGACAGGCAGCCCCGGGCCAGGGAAGAAGCGCGGCTCTCGAAACCCTCCAAGGTTTCCCGTGTGTGGTCATCTGCAACCTTATTTAGGGAGATGTCAGAAAGAAAGATGACATGGGAGCTGTAGGCGGAGGGGCTACCATTTGACCTGGGCAAAAAAGCCCAGGTGGACCCAAACGATTCGCTGTGGGTTGTCCTCAAAGACCTGGAGGTGAACTGCTTTCCAGCCCCGGGCTGTTTATGTTTAGACGTAGTCAGAGCTTCGCTTCTCTCTCTTTCTTTTGGCTCCAACATCACAGCAGTATCCCTGTAACTCCGAAACCAGCCACCCAGCCCGGCTCTTTGCATCTCAGGATGCAGCTTTCCATGTTCCTTAAACAGCGGGCGACACCGCAGGAGAAAACCGGTGACATCCTTTCGGGGGGCAGGGAGGGAAGCGATCGTATCAAATCTGTGCTTCACCGGTTAAAAAAAAAAATCTATTGTGCCCAAAGCCCCCTCTGTGCTAACAGACGCTGGGTGTAGGTGACAGCCGTGCCCTTGTCCCTCTCCCCCCACCCGCTCCTGCAGCCAGCACCTCTGCCACCTCAGCCCATGCAATTAAGCCGAGCTCTAAATCTCAATCTGTTTGCGCGGTTAAGCAAACAGGGGTGATTGTTGTTTTATTAACGTGGGTTAACGATTCCATAAATAATCCGAGGCGGTTTTTCAATCCAGGGCGTCTTTTATCTTAAGACATAAATAACACAACTTAATACGAAAATGAGCGCTGCGTTCCCTCTGGCATCTTTTAGGCTCTCGTTCTTGAATGAGAAATAAATTACCCTTTGCAGCAAATACGGCAGCCGTCATCGGCTTCGTGCAATTCACAAGAGAAATACCTTAATTTCACGTTCGGTATCTAAAACCGAATTTTTACATTTAATTTACAGGGAGAATTGAGACCATAAAGAAGTCGGAACCCGCGCGTTTCATCTTCCCACGATAATTATCGCAGTCATACGTATAATTCGTCTCTGTGACATAGGTTGCGTCCCAGAGATGTCGCGGCACTAGGAATGAAAAAAAAAAACCAAACAAACAAACCAAAACAATTAGGCTGTGGGAAACGGCTTGTGTTGTTTGTGCTATTCAGGTGGAGCACACACACCCCCCGTGTGAGGCGAGGGGACCGCAAGTGCGAAAGAAACCTTTAACTGAACTGGTAGGTTCTCTAGCCCTGGCATCTCACAGTGAAACACTAACGTCTGGGAGACTCGGGGTGTTAAAAACTCACTCCTAAAACGACAAGAAGATAGCCAGACATGGATATTTTTTTTTTCTCTTTTACTTTCCAAGGTCCCTTGTCCCTTTTGTGTTCCTTTTCCTCCCTTATTTCCTTCCTTTCTCTGGGAGGGGCAGAGAGGGCGGAGGGGTGCTGAATCCATTGGATTCTCTGCAATCATATAAATGAAAACACACGCAGAGTAACGAAGCTGGGAGCATGAACGTTTGCAGCCCTGTCGTGCTCCATCTCCACCTATTGCCTTAGCAGACGGGAGGAGAGAGAGACTTATTTGTATAAAGGGTTTATTTACATTAGAATGAAGCGACAGTTCCTAGTCTGGGAAGTGATAAGTACTTGGCAAGTCATTAGGCAGCAGATAGAGATCAGCCTCTGGATATATTATTCCCCGTCTTTCGCGGACTCGTTTTCGAGGGCTGCGAGCTTCTTCGGGAGAGCGTGCGGCAGAGCTGGGGGTGCGGAGAGAGGTTGGAGGGGGAGGGGGGATCGCAGCCCCGCTGAGAGCCTCGACGGGGAGGTGCTTGGGGAGTGGGGGGGGGAACATTAAAGCCCCTCGTCACTCTGCAAAGAGCCGGGTGAGGAGGCAGAGCTCGTCCCTCAAGCCTGAGCGGGGCAGGCGCAGAAATCCGCCCCGCAGCTTCCCCCGGGGAGGCTCCGCTCCGCACCCGCGGCCACCTGCGCGGAGTCGGGGCGCTGCGCGGCCCGCGGGCGCCCCCTCCCGCCCCCCCCCGGCAGCTGCCGCCTCCCGCACCCTGCCGGCGGGTCCGGGGGAGAAAGGGATTTGAAAAAATAAACCCACCCGAACCCTTCCCGCCGCCTGTCGGACACCGGGTTGCGGCTCCTCGCTGGGGGCGAGCGCTGGAGCAGCGCCGGCTCCGACCAGGCTATTGTTTCCTTCGCTCTGCCAAGGAATGTCTTTATTGGCTGCCAGGGTTGCCAATAAAACTTACGAATGAAAAAAAAAGAAATAGCGTGGGTTTCCAGGAAAAGTACTTCTGTTTTTTAACCTTCCCCTTGCTGTCTAATTACTGATGTGTTCAACCTCGGAAAAACAGCTTCAGAGGGGGGCCTGGGGCAGCCTGATCTAGTGGGATATCCCTACCCGTGGCAGGGGTGTTGGAACTGGAGGATCTTTAAGGTCTGTTCCCACCCAAACTATTCTATGATTCTAGAAACTGCCTGGTAAATCTAGAGGCAGATGCTTTCGGATGGCTGNGGGGGGGGGGGGGGGACGGGGACTCAAAAGCCCCTCGTCACTCTGCAAAGAGCCGGGTGAGGAGGCAGAGCTCGTCCCTCAAGCCTGAGCGGGGCAGGCGCAGAAATCCGCCCCGCAGCTTCCCCCGGGGAGGCTCCGCTCCGCACCCGCGGCCACCTGCGCGGAGTCGGGGCNGTCTAATTACTGATGTGTTCAACCTCGGAAAAACAGCTTCAGAGGGGGGCCTGGGGCAGCCTGATCTAGTGGGATATCCCTACCCGTGGCAGGGGTGTTGGAACTGGAGGATCTTTAAGGTCTGTTCCCACCCAAACTATTCTATGATTCTAGAAACTGCCTGGTAAATCTAGAGGCAGATGCTTTCGGATGGCTGCATGGTTACAGATACATGTAAATACACACACGCACACAAATGATATGCATAGCTAGATGCTTGCATGCTTTTCAGGGTTTTACAAGGTGTTTATGGGTATTAAGCATGATCACAGCAGAGAACGAGCCTTCTGTAAGGCTCCTACAAGCTATGGTAATACAAGTCGTGAAACTTAGATATCTGCATACGCACTTTTACAAAGCCACAAGTGCTCTCTGCACAGTTATTTGCGTGCTGCTGCAAGTAACACATTATAGTTGTTTACATACAGAAAACAATGTCTCGCTCCACAAAAAGTATAATAAAAACAGGTGAAAGAATAGTTTAAAAGTGGAGCTCTCAAGATGTGTATGTTGTTTTCCATAAAACACAGGGAATTAACATAAGAGATGGATTTTCAAGTGCACCCTGTGCAACAAACACATGGAACTTGCAGCTGCAGGAGTCCCATTGGCTGTGACCCCAGGCAGGCCCCTCTTTCTAGTAGGGCTCTGTCCTCAAAACCGAGCACTGTACTGTTAAAAGGTAAAAGTCATCATTCAGTTCCTGAGTATGTTGTCTCTGCACTTTGCAGTTCTTTCTCCTGCCTCCCCAAGACCATGTGCAGTACCATTTCTGCAAATCTATAAACATGCTGGCAGGCATGATTTGAAACAGAAAATTTGCACTGAGGCAAAAAAGGGCTCTGGTGGTACATTTATCAATGTCCCTCCAGAGTTCCTTGTTCCTGAAAACCAAACAGAAGCAAAGCTTTTGGTTATTCTTTTTTATTCAGGTGGCGTTAGCCTCCTTTGGCCAACCATTGAGTGTTGGGTGTGTGGCTTTGGCACACCACTTGCCCCACTGCGCAGCTCACGCCCTGATTCCTGTCCCATTGAGACCAGCTGGCTAACTGTGATGGCAACATGGCTAATGTTTGTGTGTAAGGATGGCACCAGCCAAGGCAAACAAGGTCAATTCCTCTGCTTTGCAAAGCAGAAGAGATTTCACGCCTCTGTCCAGTGCTGTACGATCAACTTAGATCAATTGATATATATGTGATCAATTTAGATCAATTAATAAATACAAATACAGGTCTTTTAAGGTGGCATAGAATGAAGGAAAAGACACCTGTGGGATTATTTTTTTTTAAAATAAGGTTTATATTTAATTTGTAGAGCTAGAGATTCTTTGCTAAGACTTACATTAAAAAATAATTGCATGTGTGTAACTGTGGGGTATAAGTGTGGCAGATATATAGGTTTCTTTCAATACACAATTTTGCTATCAGAGAGTAGTGGATGCTGCAGACACAGAAATACTAAATTACAAACAGATCAGTTGTGGTAGGACACTTTGATTGGTAGCTTCCCTCCAGGTTAAACAGGCTGGCAAGATGATAGAAAACAGCATTTCCCTATTCACTGACACCTCCTGGAGAGCGCTGAAGCCTCCTGGAGTGTGCTCTCTGCATGATGGGGAGGCCCATAGAGGCAGAAGAAGGGTTTGCATGGGGTGGAGATTGAAGCTACTGTAACCGTCCCTGTGGCAAGAACACCCACAGAAACAGGTAATTTGCCCCTCCCACACCAACTAACAGCCAGAAGCAAAAAATGTTGAAGTAACTTACATCATCGTTTGCCTATATCATTACTAAGGAGGAACTGAAAGCTGTTTTATGAGGAGCAGACAGACAAGACTAGCTTGAGCTTGAGACATAAAACACCCAAACCACTAAGATACCTGAAGGCATCCCAATTAAGTGATATTACCATCCCGATCAAGATGCAGTCATTGTTAGTTAGCATCCCTGATTTTTAGAAGAGATATTCCAATTAGGTAGATTTCCTGATTAGGTGCCCTTAACTTAAGTGGAGAGAACAACGTGAAGGAAATGTGAATGGCTTTTATAAGGGCCAGCTTCAGAGAGAGACTTAGATATTTGCCACAGGGCATAAGTGGAGTTTGGACTGCGTAGCCTAAAAATCACAACAATGCTCTTTTGCCCGAGGCTGAGCAACCATGTAACCTTGAAGACATCCAGCCTTTGTTGGTGTCTCTGCCTTTTACCTGCATGTTCCCTGGGCACCAGTAGCTCTTCTGCTGGGCATGCCTGCAACCGCCTGAGTCACAGCATCTTGGCACCTCTTTTCAGCCTAAATCCCAATGCGATCTAAAAAGCAGGCAGAGTGGCGTCTATGTACCCACAGGGGCTGATTCAGTAGATAATGTATTGGGCTTAGGGATAAATTTGAAAGGAAGGTCCTTATCAGCTCTGCACCATGTATCTCTCTATTTTTCAGGTCTCACTTGTGACCAGAGTCTTGTGGTTTTGGATGGAGTGACTTAAAGTGACATGTTTTGGCAGTAGTCACATAGCTCTTTATGCTGTCCTCTTTTTGTTGTTCAGGCCTTGAGCTTGAAGGTCTAAAGTACAAGTTCTGAAAAAGTGCAGACTTTCAGACACTGGTCGTTTTTAAAGCCCTGAGGTGAATTTGCCAAGAGTGCTGAGTGAAAAAGGAGCAAAAGATATCAAGCTTACAACTACCTGTGCTGTCTTTAATTCTCACCATGGCACAGTTACAATTGAAACAACTCTTCTGGTTAAGAGGAAGCTCTGTGAAAGGAGGTTGCAGTGGAGATGGATGACTTCCCTGGGCCATGGGAAGAGCTTTCCGTGCATCTATTTCCCTCAAGAGACTGGGCTTGCATCTCCACATTGAATAAGGGAAGGAATGTGAGCCCTCCACCACACCTCTAGCTTTCAACATTTGCTGAGCCTATTTGTGTATTTCATTGTTTGGTTGGGTTGTGTTGTTTTTCTCTTTTCCCCTCTGACTTTTGAGATTGTAATCTCAGCAGGGTAGGGATTGTCTCCTGTTCTACATTTGTACATTGTCCAGATCCTGACTCTGCCTGGGATCTCAAGCAGATATGCTAATAATGAATAAGCATGATTATTTTGAGGGCTCTTCAAGGATTCATCTGTATCCCATTGGATGGTGTAAAATAGATAATTTCCTTTGGAAGAGAAAGGTTTACAGTAACCACTGGATTAAAGCAATCACTCTCTGAAGAGGTGAACACAGGTGCTGCATTCAGTGGTGTTCATCACATGTTTGCATAGACAGAATCGTGTCCCTCTTTCTTCTAAATTTAGGGGAATGGCAGCAGCCTTTGAAGAAAATGATGACATGGAGTTTTCTTGCTGACCTGCAGCAAAGGTGTGCTCTTGAGGTGTGCCTGCTTTTCAGTTTCCCTTCCCATAGAAATTCCAAATGTAGCAGTTTCATGAAATTATTTCATCTCAGAGGTCTCTTGCTGATGTGTCATCCATGTGTGTGGCATGAGTGTGTGGCATGCAGTAAATAAGTCCAGAATTTCATGTTTGAAATTCATGTTTGAATTTCTTCTTTTTTCTTTTCATATTCTGCTTTCCCTTTCAAATGAGGCCAGATCCTCAAGCCATTAAGCTGAATTGCATCAGATGTAATTCTGGCTTGGAGAAATTAAAGGTGAGCACCTGCACCAGCTCAGCACCACAACAGTGAATGAACTCACAGAAGTTAAGTCACTGAAGAGTGAGTAAGATCAGAGCTTGGATGATGATGCTAGATTTCATGCATGTATATTAAGTGCCAGGTAAAACCATGGAATTGTGGTAGGGACAATTGCTACTAAGGGCAGCTCCAATATTAAGATTGGTCTCTTGCTCTGTTCAGTTTGAAAACTGTCCATCAGGAAGTGCAATGTGTAATGGTAGTACAAGTTCTTTGCAGAGTTAAGTGTGCTCATTAAGTCTTCAAAATAATGTTATCTTTTTTTAGTGCTGTTCCCATTGAAGTGAATGGAAATGTTCCCATTGGCTTTAAAGCACGATTTCCTCCACCTCCTCCTTCTTAAAAGACTTAATCAAGCATGTTTAGTAGAAACTTATGAGAGCTGTTTAATGACTGGCTCACTTTGCCCAGGGAAAAATGTAACTATAAACTGAAACACGATGCTGAAAACCAAGTTTAGTAGAAAGTGTTTAGTCTAGTGCTAGATGAATGATGGAAGCTTGTATTTGTGAATAATTTATTTGACAATTGGTGGGAAAAAAAGTGACCTAATAAGTTTTTTGCCCATTTTTCTTTGCCTGTCTACAAAACTGGCTGAACAATGCGCAAACAAATTGCTAATATTTATTCAGGAGCAAAGAGGTCAGCTTTTGTTGAAAGCGCTTTTAGCTGTGAGTTGGAGTAGCACCAGATTAGCTTCATTTTCTTGTGTCCTCTGCGTAGTAAACAGAGGAAATCGTTCTATTAGTTACTGAAATCCCTGCAAATTTGCATCTCATGAGGAACACTTACATTCTATTGCAAATCTTGTGTTGTAAAAACTCTGCAAATTCTGGTGTTTGGCTTTCATGCCCATGGCCAGCCACCTGAGACTTTAGAAATCTCAGTGAGTTTCACTTTACAGCCTTTACAAGTGAATGCTGTCCACCTTCAGTCCCTTCTGAAAGGGGTTTCTTAGAAGTGTCATAGATGGCAGCTACAAACTGAACTGAATGAGCAGAAGTTCAGCTGCTAAAGAGAAGATATGCTTCATGATCAGGAAGGCTGCATGTACAATGATGCGGATAGCTGCTGATTGTCAGACAGAAGCTGGTTATTAATTGTTTTTCCTCCTGGTGAGAGAGGAAATGCAGAGGGCAGTCTCTCTGAAGAGCTGTCTTTATTAGCTTGACCTGACAGCAGCACAGAGGTGTTTTGCTTGGGGACAAAATCCACGCTTTGCCTTGCAATTTAGTGAGCTTGTCTGCATCACCTCCTACACTTCCTCCTACAACCTTTCCATTCCCCTGTGACACACCCAGGCTTCTTTCTTCCTCGTCGTTCATTCTCTGCTACATTTCTATCTTCTCCCCTGCCACCAAATGAGCTGAAAAATAGTTTAAAATGCATTTATATTTTAAATGCTTTTCTGTTCTACTCATCCCTCTGGAAAGACCTTGGTCAAATTTTTCTGCACGAAACACTGAATGTACAAGAGCATCCCTCTTTCCACAAATGACCTCTCTGGTTCCTAATCCAGTGGTGTTGCTGTCAGTAGGTTTCAGATTAAGACAAGGACTTCTGTGCACCTGGAATATGACTGTGGATTTGCACCATGGGCTCCCAGAGAGATGTCAGGAACCTTCAAGCCCCATAGGATCCAGGGGAAGCTGTAGGTACTTAAACAACTCTTGAACTGGGTCCTATTGGCTTGGTGCTTACCCATGCCTCTTTCATATGCCACCAGCTGCAGCTGTTGTCTGTGCTTAAGCTTATCCTTTTTGAGAGGATAAGTTTTCAGGTACTCACTTCACTTCAGTATTTTCAGTTCAGGTGGGAATAGCCCACCCTTTTGTGACTTCACCTCTTCAGGACTACATGTGTGTTGTGAATGCAGACAGGGAGGGTAAGGAAGATCCTTTAAAGTGATAGTCACCTGCTCTTGCAGGAGTTGTGTTCCTCATGCTTTCTTAGTTCCCATCTATTCCCAAAACCTGCCTGACAGTGTGAAGGAGTTGAGTCATAGCATCATTTCTCCTTGGAGTGTGGGGCCTACCTGACCCCTCATGCAGAGAGGTTCAAAGCTGGTCAGAGCTGTTGCAGGACAAGGGAGGGAGAGATGAGACATGGAAACAGCAGGTCATAGGATTCCTTCAGTTCTAGCTCAGACGAGTTTCCAGTGCACGTAGAGAAGCATTGCTTGGTTAAATTCTACAGCCCATTGCTTGATTAAATGCTACAGCCCTTGGCTGCACGTGCTGTGACACAGAGCCCAGAGGCACACAGAAATACGCTAAACTTCACACCACAAACTGAAGCAGTCACTCATGGCTTTGTCTTCAGATGTGACCTAAATTCAGCACAACCTTGTTTATGCTTGGCTACAGAAAACCAGCTAGATGCCAACCTGACTCCTGGCATAATTTGGAGTAGGTGCAAGGTGGCAATGAACTATATACTGCTCTCACAACCTCCTTCTTCCCCTTGTTTCTGAGGAAGAAGAATGGACTAAACCCAGGGGCTTTTATCCTGACTACTCCCACAGGCTCGGCAGTGGCAGGGCCAGACAGACATGCAATGTGTGGGGAAACTGTGTTAAGGCTCCAGCCGTTTGGCACTGCTGGAAGGTCACGCAGCATCCTTAATAGAAAGAAGAGTATAAACACCTAGCTGCCTTGACCTTATTCAAAGAGAGCTCTCTCATGAAGTCCCAAGTGTGAGTTGAACAAAACAGAAACATAGATTTCAGAATTTGATGCTTGGGAGGCTGTTTGAACACTTTGTCAGAGCTGAGTTCTCAGGTGAGTGTATTTCTTTCTACATGCTACTTGTAGGATCAAGCCCCGTTAAGCTGCTGAGAGTCACTGCTGCTCTTCCTGGAGCCAGAGGCAGCTCAGAGCAATCAGCACTCATAGGAATGAGTTCTGACATTGGAAGCCTTGTGAGAGCACAGTTTAATTTCACTGTGGTATGCAGCACTCCAAGAAAACTCCCAGACTAGATCCTTTTCCTTTAAGCACAACCCCTTATCAAGGTCCTTGGCAGCAATTCACTTACAGAAAGGAGCAGCTGTCATGGTATTCCCACATACAAACACGGAAAAACAACCCCTCCCTACATTCAGTGCAGCAATGTTATGTAGTAGGTATAATTACAATATTTAACACTTGTATCTGTGCTTTTAATCTTCAAAGCACTTAACGAACACTAGCTACAGGTAATTGTAGCTGCAGAGTGATGTGGCTGTTTGCAAAAAAGAGAATTGTGTGCATGACTGCTCCAGTGGTCTTGCACAGCACAAGTAGGGCTTTAAAGGCTCAGTGATATCGACTCTCTTGGCTACAAGAGTTGATTTTTTTTTCCTGTCACCAGTCAATTCCCTCCTGCCGACTTCTTGGGTCTCTTGGTGGAATTGCTTACCTTACAGTTTACCAACACATCTCAGCCACAGTGAAGTGAGTTAGGAAAGACATACATGGCAGGCTACTTTAGCTGACCTGGCTTGTTTTGACTGGAGTGGGTGAGGGACTGCTCAAATGAGCAGCTTACCTGGCAGACTTGGGGAAAGCGGTAATTCCTGGCAGCTGGACAGAAAAGAAGGTGACTCTTGAGAGGCATGTAGAAGGGCTGTAGGAGATTGACAAATGTGGTAGCTGGCACAGGAGTTCTGTTTCTGACAGAGACGAGCCCATGCTGGGTTCCTCCTCCCTTGGTTTGTCTCTCTGCCCTATGGAACTTGGTATGGAAAAATTCACGGTAAAAGGCATTATTTGTTTCCTTACCCTGCTTGCTGTACCCATGTGGCACTTGGCTCATACAAGGAAACTAGAAGGAGTAACATAGAAGTTGGTGCTGCTTTTGAGGTTTTACTTTCAGATTTTTTTTTTTTGTGAGGAAAAACAAAAGACAACTCTTCAGTCTTTCTATGAGGGGGAAGGATGTAAGACAACTGTTTAGTCCTATAATTTTTATGGCCATCCATTATTTCCTCCATCTCCAAAACTGGCCACTTGCTTTTGCAACATCACTCCTGCATTCTCTCTTGTTTTGCTTTCTTAGCAAGTTTGCTCATCCGAAAACACTTAGGTAAAGCCTCTGGTTTTGCTTAGGGTAGGCAAATGAGACTAGTGGATGTGAAATACGTCATCAGCGTATGAAAGCTCTTCAGGGTACCAGCTGTTCACACCTGGGAAACTAAAGCATAGCCATACACAGAGCATCCCGATCATCCAGTTCAGCTCCTTGTCTTCAGAGGCAAAAAGGCTTTATATTTACTAATGTAAAGTGATCACACAGGCAAATGAAGGCTGTATTTCTATGGTCCTTTCCAATCTCAATGACTCTGTACATCTGTGTACTCACCTTACTGTTTGGGTAAGTTTGAGGCCCAACAACCTTGCAATTTGATTTTAAACGTAACAGTTCCAAATCTAACTGCTAGTTCCTTTCTTTTAACTAAAAAGCATGCTCTTATCTGTGTAGCATGAACGTCTGTCCTTTTTGCTCCTTAAGAAGAAAATTAAGGTAATATATAATGTAAGATAATAATGACTTGTTAACAGGAATTGGTTCATTCAAAGGGATTTTATTTTAACTGTTCATGCACATTATTATTTTCCCCTTGAGGTCTGTTTTAGGGAGAAAGATTGTGAAATTCTAAGCTAGTTCTCTCTTGTGCTGCACCTTCATTATTATGTGCATAACTCCAGAAAATAAAGTCTCCACTTCTTGAAAATAAGCCCCATAACAGTGTTGTCTCTGTCCCTTTGGTTAGTGAGGTTTAGCATTATAAATCTTCCAGATTTCATTATTATGTATCAGGTAACATTTTTCTTTTAAGTATTCCACTCCTGAAATGAATTGATAAGATGAAAATCTTGCCATTCTCTTAAAAAAGCCTAAAAAGTGTCTAGACCTTGTTGTTACAGAGGAAAGCATCCCATGAGTGCTAGCGTACTTCAGAAATGAAAGAAACAAAAACCTCTGGAAATAAATGCATGCACGGACCAGCCTCTGCAGTTCAACCTGGTGACTGATCTTTTTTGAGGCCTCAAATATTGCAACTGGCAGTGCTGTGGAAAGGGTCAGGTCTTAAAGCCAGCTGCTTGCAGGCAAGCAGTGCCCTGGGAGAAAGAACAAACTTCAGCTCCGAGCTCTGCAATGCAATGTCCTGCCTTTATGTTTCTGTGATAGGACTGTCTCTGAGACCAGGAAAAAAAAAAACTGAAATGCTCTCCCTTGCTTCCGCAGTTCCAATTAAGTGCAACCAATTGCTCAATCAATCTTTTGCTTTTAATAAAGTTGGTTATCTTTTTCCTTTTAATTCCCCTCCAGGTTTTTTTTTAACAATTGTTCAGACAGACACAACAAGCAGCTTTTGTAAAGGAAGAGTGTAGGCGTTTCCTTTGGCTGTTTTCACTTTCTGCCTATGATGATGTTATGCTCCGCACCCTCCCCAAATTCTAATCATATACAATGAGTGTGCTAGGAGCCTTTTTTTTCCAACGGCCATGGATCGAGTACCCTAATTTGATAGCAAAATCATGCCAAAATATTTGGAGGGGGGAAGAATAGACATTTTGTCATCTTAGTGTTACTGATGAGTCAGACCATTTAAACTAAGGAAAGGTTTAAAAAAGAGAAGGGAAATGCTCTCCAGCCTTATCTACTCCAACATTAATTTGGGTAGAAGGTAGGAGTGGAGGAAGTGTGAGTAAATCTGTTCCTTGTTCAAGTTGCCTTTAGATGGTTACTGTTGTCTGCAAGCCAGAAGATGTATTAAATTGTTGCTTGCTGTTGAGTGACTATGATAGAGAGGGAGAGGCCCCATGTATGCTTGCTTCAGTTTTGTGTATGTGCAGAAGCCATACATGCTTGATGTGCATATGTAGAAAAGATCAGTGCTGGCTTCAGTTATATTGCTTTAACTCCCATTTATTGCCATGTGGGAGGGAGATTGTGTTGAACCAATTCAAAGCATATTTATAGGTGAATAAACCTGTCCCTGGTAGGTTTAACTTTCCCGGCTTAAAAACCAAACAAACTGTCCTTAATTGACACGGTCATGCAACTGCAAGGATTATCCATGGGTCAGGCCATGTCTGGAAGCAGAACTGGTTGGTCCCATTCAAAGTGGATGAGAAGATTAGATTAAGCAGATACCAAGTAACTTAAGTGGGAAGAAGAGGTAAGAGGGTGTGGTACTACAGAAAGTGCCGGCAGCACAGTCCTTACTTAAACTTTACTTAAACTTGCCCACATGTTGATTTTAGTGTAAGGACAGTCAAGTCAAGCCTATATGTTTAAAGGAAAAGGGGGGAGGAATGTCAAGAAAGTGACATTACTTCACTGTGAAATATAAACAAACTGAGTTAGGGGGAAGCCTGGTGTCCTGGGGAGCTGCTGGAAATTACGTTACACAAGGGCAAAATTGCACTGCAACAGCTCCTGCTCCTGTTAACAAGCTCAAGCCAGCCTTGCCCTTGGCCACAGTCTTGTGGGCTTTGACTGCTTGTGCACAGGGCCGGCTTCTCTAGTGGGTTTTGCAGCCAGTAGCAAGCCCTGCTCTCCCATGTCCACGTTGCTATCAGTTCTCAAGTAACATAATTTGAAGCTAACTCAACACGGTCTGTCTTGCATGGAGTTGCTGTGGTGCAGACATGCCCTGGGAAGTTTAATAGTGGGTAAAACCCAGGCCAATATGCAAAAAGTGGTAACAAGACAATGAGAGGGAAATGCTGCTCTACCCAATGGGCTATTTTCAGCTCTGCTTCTAAGCTAACTCTACTGGTAGGTGAAGAGGTGAGGAAAAAGTTTGCTTGTCTGATTATTCAGCCATTTCTGTCCCTGGTCAGAGTCTCCAACTTTCTCAGAGTAAGGCTGCTGCAAACGATAGTGTTGCTGAGGTGCTAGTACAGTAGCGGAGACCAATTGGACACTGAAATTTCTCATGAAAGCCTCTTTGCTTGGCTATAGGGATGGAGGAGTTGTGTAGGAGCTGCTGTGCTGGTTGCAAGCCAGGAGGCTATCTCCTTGCACTGGGGTGATCCTCCCTTGGCTGGGTCTTCTGGCCTCAGGGCTGTTTGCATCGTGAGGATGGCACAAAGCAGCCTTACTTCAGGGAAGGATTGGGGCCCGGGCCTTATCTCACTTTGATTACATTAAATAATCTATCTGTCTGCCACGTTATTTACATAACTCTTATTTAAATAGTTTTACATCAGACGCACTGAATCATGAGACTGAAAGTCTAGACGATGCTTGCTAGGCTCAGCCTGCCTTTAACCCTCCTGTGTTGCCATTTTTCTTGCCTATCCCTTCAGGATCACCCTGCTCTGCACTCTGTAGTTGGTCCACACAGGACACGTGAAGTGCCTGGCAGTCCCAGGACTTAAGAATGAACAAGCTTAAATTGCTGAGGAGTGACAGTGAAAGCACAGAGAGCAGAAATAGGGGAGGGGGAGAAGAAAGCAGGGAGGAGGGAGATGGCTGTGAGTTGTTTGTCTGGTTTTACTAGATCAGTTCAGAGTGAGACTGCAGGGCTTTATTCCCGGAGCTTGCCTTCAGGCAGGAGCTGCCCTGGAAAGCTGCTATAGAAGATAATTCATTTCAGGAAGAGCAGAATACGGAGGTATAGAGTTACTTCATTCTAAATGGGCTTATAGGTAGGGGCTGGAAGCTGGGAATTGGGAGAGAGCAAATGGAATAAAAAAGACATTTGTCATTTTAGAGAAAAGCCAAGAAAGCCCATTCATTTCCCTAGGTTCTCCTCACTCCTCTACAAAGTGCATTATAAATTGGTAATAATTCATAAAAGGGTAGTGCTATGGCACGCTTGACAAATTCATCTGTCTCTCCTTCTGAAGGCACATTCCAGGTTTTATGCCTCACTGTCACAAGCCTTGTTGTTGTGATTTCATTATATATTGATTTTGATATATGTTTCCTGCGTAACTGTGGACACTGGAACGGAATCTCTGGTTTGGAATGAAAAGGGGACCGAAGCTTCTGGTTCCTCATCTTTCACCTCCCCATGAAAAAAGTTTGTCAAGGGTTGCTCCAGCCCTGGCTGCCACTTCAAGAGGGCCTCGGGATGACAAGGCTGAGATGGAGCAGCACTTCCACCTAGTGGTCTGCAAAAAATAAGGCAAGTGCTTCAATCTGGGGACTTTGAAGTCCCTCAAGAAAAGCATGAAACCAATTTCAAAAGTATGTACCTTACTCTCATATGTAGCAATGGATTATTCATATCCCAAAAATAGTAACAATATAATCAGATTTTTTTCTAGTTCCAAGTAAATTTTTGGACTTATTTCATTGGACATTGATGCAGTTTCCTAGGCCACAAGTTCAAGGATACAACAAGATGAAGCAGAGAAGATCACATGTTCCTAAGTTGAAAAGTAATGCCATGCAGCAGTGTGCTATGCTTACAAAATTCTCTGCACCTGTGTATGCATCCCAAAGTGCTTTACACATATCTGTATTTTCACCTTTAGTTTACAGATGGAGAAAATAATGTATGAGGGAGTATGGCAGATGGTTTAACAAACAGCATCTGGTTTGAACTGTAATTTTTGGGTACTGCGTGTAGATACTACTTTCCAGAGAAGCTGAGCAGTTAACTGAAGTTGTTAAGGATTTAGAATGCATATAGATTCAGCACAGCAGGATCCTGGTCTGTGGGATACTATTCCAGTGCATATAAATAACCACCACAGCAACAACAACAACAGCAGAGTATAATGCAATATCAGAGGAACCTGAGACCCTCTGAAAACCAGGCCTAGTGTCTCAAGCCAAGCTCTTGGAGAATGGACACCTTTGAGATGAGCAGATATTTCTGAACAAGATAGAGGGGCCAAGGTGAAAGTAATTCAGTGCAGTTAAATCACATCAATATGCTGCCTGGTAGCAAATGTCCTATATGATTCTATGGGGAAGGCACAGGTTTACTGTCTCCTACTGCCATTGCCAAGCTGTGCTGCCTCCTTTCAGCAACTAATTGTTGTGAAAGAGGAACTTGCTGTTCTGCAAGGGCTCTTTCCCAACAAGGAGGCTCAAAGGGTGGAATTGCTGTTGTGGAGGCAGGGGAATTACACACACAGAGGCACACACACAAGCACACACACACATGTCCACACCCCCACCTGATTCCTGTGAAGGGAAGTTGTAAGTTCAAAAGTAAGGATCAGAGCAACTGAGGTGATTCTGCCATGAAGAGCAGCAAGTGATTGACATCTCTGAGCTGATTCAACATCCAGGCATGATTTGAGGTGTGTTTAAGTTATTTTAAGATGCTGTGGCCTGCCTTAGGGTATCCTGAAATCCTGACACCTTGCCAAATAGATTCGACTCCCTCGGGGAGGGGGTGATCTTCTGATAGCCACACCTCCCTGAATGGCTGCCCAAATGAAATTATATTAAAAAAAAGGTATTTATTGGCAGAGAAAAATGAATAATTTGTACTGAAGGAACACACAGATCATTGTTCCTCTTCTGCGGTGTGACTCATCTGGATCAAGCTGTCTGTTTAGTGTATCTACTAACACAGCAACTTAAAAAAGCTAACCCATAAGTGCTTCATTTGTTTCCTAAAAACAATCGTTGGGTGCCTTTTGAAATACTTCAATTTTTTTTTAAGCCTGCCGTGTTTTGGAACGAGAAGAACACAGGCACTTTCTTGGCAAGTCTTCCATAACCTTTTCTGTTCCACCCGTAGACAGTACCTTCTTTTACTGGGCTTGCAACAGAAGTGCTTTACACCTCTGAAGAGGGGAAACCTTAAAGAGATGCCTGTGAGGTGAGCAAGACTGAAGGTTAGCATAATATCATGCCTTATCATTTCATCAGGTCCGAAATGCGTTCCTGAGGTCCAGACCCCAAGCATGACCTCTCTTGACCTGATCCATCAAGCACGCAGTAGCAATATTCCTAGGACAGGAGGCAGATGTAAGCCTTTAACCCAGGCACCCTCTTTCCTCCCAGAAATGCATAAGGTTTGTGGTCACCACCCCTTGTGCCACTGAGGTGGCTGTGGTGTCAGGGTAGGAACTGCATGGGTGTAGATCCACCCAGGCTGCTCTTTGCTGCCCAACCACCTGTTGCACAAGTAAGCCGCACCAAGCAGGGAGTTTGAAAGAGCACATTGCCTTCCCCAGCCTTCCCTCTCATGCAGCTGCCTGCATCCTGCCCCTTTGGCACAGGAGGATTGCCCCATGTGTAATGCAGCTGGAGAGGGCTCTGCCTGCAGAGGAAACAACCTTTCTGAGTGATTTTTCCCTTGGTTTTTGTTTTTATTTAAGGTGGCTGACTTGTTAGATCCTAAGTCATTTCAGGTGAAGTATTAATCAGAAATAGGCTAATATGCAAATAAGCATATTTCCTACAATTAGGAAAAAAGGACTTCAGAGAATGCACTTATCTCAATACTGCTTGGGTAGTTGAAGCAGCTGCAAGAAAGCTAATAGCAGGGTTGAAACCAGACTTGCCAGCAATTTCATTCTTGGCCAGACAGTCAATTTTTTCATGCTTTTGTCTGGCTGTCTCTCTGTAGGGCTGCACAAGGAGAGCAGATTTACTTTTTTTCATTTTTATACATATAATTTTCTGCTGAATTAATCTATGACTGCCATAATAACTCAGTGGCACTTTGTTTCCAAGGAAGCTTGAGTGACTGAATAATGAAGATGAATCAGCATTCCAGAAAAAAGGAAAATTTTTCTTTTCCATGCAGCCCAAACCCAATAATCTGCTTTTGCCAACCTGTCCCTATGAAATAAAAAAGAGGCATTAATTTTTACCGCTTCATTTTCCTCTGCGTACAGTGAAAGGATTTTTTGTTGCAATCTGTCACCCTCATGTGCACTCTCTAAACAGCCTTTGCCCCCTTCTGCTTTAGGCAGTACGGAGAGGAGTTATTTTTAATAGGAGCTCATTTAACGTACCTAAGTGTTGGTTTGTAGCAGAGGTCACACTCTCTGGACTTCGTTTCAGCTGGGATCCTCTTCTGGACAAAGGTGATGTGTCTTAGAGCGTCTTTGGCTTGGCAGGAACATTTATTAAAATACCACAAGTTCAGACAATGCTGGTTACGAGCAGTACACAGTGTGGGAGGACTGGCGCAGCATTTCCAGTAAAAATGAAGTGACTTAGAAAACTCTTCTTCACCCTGGCACATCCCAGGGAGCATATTCTGTGTCTGTGTGTCTGGTGGAGCTTGCTCGCACTCGGCACGCAATGCGTGCATGTATATGTCTCACAGAAAATCTTGGGAATCGTTTAGCTCCTCACTTGCACACAGCACAGGTTTCAAAGTGTACCAAAGAGTATTCTTTTGTGTCCAATGAAAGCTGGTCTCAGATTTTAAGCATTGCAGGGGCCAGAGTTTCAGCTGCTGTAAATCAATGGAGTCCAAGGGAAGCTGGTGGGGCTCTGCCAATTTACACCAGCTGAAAGTTTGGCTCTCTACTATCCCCAGTACTCTGCCCTGAAGATGTAGGCAGCGTGGGCAGGAGTCAGCACCCCACGCAATGACAGCCTGTGGAGCTGTAGCACAATGTACCCACAGTAAGCCATGGAATTAATGCAATGTGATTTCATCATCCATCCAGGCAATATGAGGACACTGATACTGCAAGACAATTTCAGGCTGTTACCACAAGCTATTTTGCATCTCTTGCAGATTTCAGCTGTCACAGGAGTGGTGGTCCCTTCTCAGCCTTCCTCATTTGTTGTCAAGAAAGGGGCTGTTTATTATTGCCTCTTTCGCTTATATCTGCATTTTGCAGGATAGGGAAGGTTTCTCATCGCTTTTGTTTTATTTTGTTTGTTTGTTTGTTTTCTTAGTGCTACCTTTGAGCTTCAGTTAAGCCCGGGGACATTTTGTGGCCTGGGAAATAGGTCAAACAGTCAATGAGGGGCTTGAAGAACTGCCTCATGAGGTAGAAGCTTCAAAGGATTGAATGCACATTGCACCAGCCAACTGTCCAGTCCTGTCCTTTTTAGTAATCCCATGGGACCTGATTTCATGGCAGAACCCCTTTGGCTTTTGCTCTGTCTCCTGTAATCTTCTAATCAGCTGTTTGACTGATAGTTCAAAGTATATACCAAATTTGGGTTTAGGTAAAAAAAATCCTGAGAAGTTAAAGAAAGGCAGTAAAGTATTTTAACTTCATTCCTTCAGCATAATGGTATAAGATTTTTTATCGTTATAGGCATTTGTAGGTTATCCTTGACCTGGGTCAAGTCTGCAGATAATGTATGTAGTGAAAAGTTAATGCAGCTAAACTCATTTGTACCTAATGACCCATTGGCTTGCTATTTTTGTCTCCTGTTTTTGATCCATAAAACTTTCAAGTGTTTTGGGATCTGATAGCTTGAGAGAGCACACTTGACTTGCCAAGGTGGTTTTGCTGTGATAGCACTCAGTGTACAAAGCTATGGTACTCTGATTTTCAGAGCACTCTATGGTACCTGCACACCTGTCTTACCCTACACCTACAACTGAAGAAGAGTCCAGGGAACGCTGGAGTCAGGACACCAATGCAAAAGGTTTTAAAAGATACAGCTCTGCCATAGAGAGCTGTGATTTCAGTTAGGTACTCATCTGTGTTCCAGTGCCTACCTTTTGATAATACTTCCTTAGCTCTTAAGACCAATGTAAGGACAACATACAGTTGCATTTGTGAGCTGATCAGAAATTACAGTGACTAGCCTGTGATTATAAAATGTTGCCTACCTTCGATGGTGTGTTAAGGCTCTGGGTGATGTTTTTATTCTCAGTTGAGTGTCTATGGGACAGGACACAAACATATGAGTCTGATAACTCAGGCCCTCTGTTCTTGCCTGTTGTTGAAGCCAAAGAAAACTCTAAGACTGTGGGTACAAGCGCTGTTTTCATCTGGGATTTGTGTTCCTTAAGTACTTTGAAAATCCTATTCTTTGACTGAGTTAGCAATGCAGCATTTGGCCTGTAGTGAGGTACCTACACACCAATCCTTTTGCCAGCAGCAAGCAATCAAACCCAAGCTTTTCAGTCTGGGCTGTGATTTCACTGATGTCATGTTAGTCTGAAACGTAGATGAATATGACTGTTGTGGATACCAAGCTGTCTTCCAGCACCTCAAGAAGTACATTCGTCTTCAACAAGATTGAAGGATTTCAGCGGTTAGGAGTACTATGGGATTCCCTTTAGCCATTTATGCTAGCTGTATTGGCAATAGTGGTGGATAGAGGCAAGCAAACAAGGTCCTGGCACCATAGTTACCACTATCCTGGGCTTATAAGCTAAGTAAGTGATGGGGTTATTCTGAGCCATAAAAGGTGTGGTAGTGATAAATGGTAAAACACTGTGTGGGTAGATTTATTACATGGGGAGAGAAGTGGCAGAGCCCCACCTGTAGCATGGGCACTTTAGTTCACACTTACATCAGCCTCTTACGTCTCTGAGGAGTGAACTCAGATCAAGGAGGATGTTTGGAAGTAAATGTGGGAGGTGAAAAGACAGATTTGTAAGGTGTTGCTTTGGGGCCTCAGGCTTGTTCGTCCTCCCTTTTTTTCTTTAGGTCCCTTAGAAAAGGTTACATCCTATTCCCCTCTTGCCACCTCCTCTGCCTGCCTCGCTTTCCCTGCCAGGCTGAGCAGATGCCAGGACTGCTGTGAGCAACCTGAGGAAAGTCTGAGCTGGGAGGTAAAAACTGTCAGTCCCTGGGCGCATTCCCCTTCTCTCTAATTTGCCCTAAAGCCTTCTCTTCAATCATTGCCATCACCTCAGCTGGGAAATGGGCAGGTCATGGCTGTGTTATTTGTACTGTCAAGTGTTGCTGTCAGTCCTGGGTCAGGAACAGGGAAGAAAGGGAAGCTGAACTCTGCTTACATAGGGTCTGCTCTTGTCGTTCTCACATCCCACATAAGCTCAGCTCCCCTTGGAAGAAGCTGCAGTGGCCTGAGGAGGCTCAGGTAGTATGAGAGAAGATAAGCAGCATCTTTAAAAAGCCAGAAGAGGCTATAAAGAGTGGCAAAGGGCATGTGGGAGAGCAATAGAGTCCAGGCCAGCCTTCCTGCCCTGCACCTCCTCTCCTCACAGCCTCCACCCATAAGTGGTGGGAAGGCTCAGGAGATTGTGCCCCAGGCAAGCTGTCCTCTAGCTGAGGAGGGCTGTCAAGGCTGAGTTGAGAAGGACTTACTGTGAGACAAACATTTGCCTGAAGATATTCTGAACTGGATATGGCTTTGAGCACCTGGATTTTATTTCAAGGTCACCTCTGCCTTGAGCATTGACTTGAACTAGAGATCTCCATAGAGTCCTTGCAGCTGAAGTTGTTCTATGACTTCATCTTTAACTGTGAAAATCAGGTGTTGGGGTTGAATCAGAGTCTCTGGAGTTGACAAGGGATTTTTTTTGGTGTTATTTTGTGTTTTGGTTTTTTTTCCTGAAGCTCTAGCTGGAGGGAATTAATTCAGCTTTGTCTTTTAATGTCTCCATTTGACCCAAGACACATGCACTTCATTTCTTCCTTAGTGTCAGTTCCAAAGCTATTGTTCTGTGTTTATAACTAGGATGCTTCTCAATGAGCTGCATCAATGGGAGATGTTGCCATTTTCAACTGCAGACTGTTATCTACCTTCTGAAGGTCTTTCTCAATCTTCTAGAAGATTTGCTTAAGTAAAAGTTCCCTCAACTACTCAGTCAAAACGGTGTGTTTAGCCAAGCCCCTCAATTTAAATAATTGGAGCTAGTCAGGTTCAATGTGTTAAGTATAGCTGAGGACACCCTTGACCTGAAAGGATAGTAACTGCTGACAGTGACATGTAGCTAAGGGGACTGGAGACTGCACTCTTTGTGGATGGTACAGTTGGGTCTGGAAGACAATATTTAGCTAGAATGACTGCAAAATCAGACACAGTTATGGGCATACTGCTCCTCTTGTGATGCTGCTTTTATCTGGTAGTCAGTTCTTGTACTGAAAGAAACACTCCTGGATCACAATGGAAGGAGGATGAAGGCAGTCATTCCTGCTATCTGTTTTGTTCCATGTAACTCCACAGGACTCAGAGGGAAGATTTTTGACCTTAAATAAATATCCAAAGTCACATTCAGCTGCTTTTAAACAATGTTATGGATTGGGATGCAAAGTCTGAATGTCATTTGCCAAAGTATGTCATTTAAAAAAATGCTTACACTGAGAATGATCCATGGATGAAGTAGTCTTGAAGAATCAGAACAAACTTCAGAACTAACTTTGAGACTGAAGAAATTCCACTGAAGAAAGTAATCAAGTGTATTTTTCAACCTATCCCAAGCAGATGAGATAAAGGAAAATGTGCTGTTTGGTCTCCACTCAACTTGGGGAGATCAAGAGAGAAAGAAATGTTCAGTATGTACCTTTCCACCTTCCTTCACAGAGGATGCAATTCAAACATTTTTTTGCTTCATGGTTGCCATGTTCTGGGATTCTGTTGTATCATTAGTCACATGGAGAAAAGACAGATGCTGAGACTGGGTCTATACTAGTAAATCCAAGTACGCCTGGCAGCCTTTCTAGGCCCTGGAAGATGACTGTCTATGCTAGTAAGCTGCTGGCACGCTCTCAGGCTTGAACATGACCCATTGCAACTGACACTCTCTGACCAGTTTTTGTGTCTGGTCTGTTAACTTGAGTGTGCCAGGGACCATGCCTATTAGGCAGTTTTCTTGATGCCACCTTGTTTAAGAGACTAGTTCACTAGCAGACTGTTCTCTGCTTGCTAGTCCGGATGTTCAATCCTAATTCAATAACAGTCTAGCTTACTGGTGTGGATACAGCCTGACTGTAACCCAGTATGGGGTGTGTGTGTGCTATGCTGAATGCAGCATGGAGCATGTTAGCTATCCAGTGACCTATGCAGACATGTCAGTAAAACTTCTGAACTTTCATGCTTCGTTACCTTGAAAGAGAGAGAGGTGAGACAATAGGGGCAAATTCTTCTATGGCTGGTCTTGGGAACACACTAACAGGAGGAGGGGGGAGGTGCCCAAATCCCCAGTGTGTTCAATTGGCTCTTTCCAATCTAAAATCCTTGCAAATGAGCAAAAATCCTGCCTGCATCACAGAACGATGAGATGGAAAAAACACAAAAGGAGTGAGTTCTCCATGGTGCTGTCTCATTCCTAGAGGTATTCCAATGGGCAAGGGCAAAGCAGAGATACTTTGCTCATGACATCAAGTGAGAGGCTTGACTGTGTGACAATGCCACCTCTGCCTAAGCACCTTGGGACAGGTTGTTAAGAATATCAATCAAATGACGCTAAGCCCAAGACTGATGTCCAAAATGTGCTAAGGCACTTAGATCATGCCTTGACCCTTGCGACTGCGTTCCTAAGTTTTGATGTCTTATTTGTATTTTTATCATCTTAACATCTCTAGAGTTGTATTGCTGTATTTACTGTTCAGAGTATCTTTGGTGTTGGAATATAAAAACCCCTATAATATTCAGAGTTGTGTTGGTTTCCAGGTAGTGTGCTGTTGAGGGTGAAATGAATGTCTGGGACGAGGACCTGACCATATTTCAGAGGAAAAGAGATACTGCTATTACTTTTGTTCTGTAGACATACAGCAGAAGGTGAAAGTCTAGGATGTGCTCAGGGGTTGTGCTAGAGGCAGGGATCCTTTGTAAGGCTGGAAGAATGGACAAAGTGAGGGAGAGTGGGACAAGAGCCACTGCAGTATTGACACTGGAAACTGAGGACTGGGAAGCCAGACTAAATGTGACAAAGGAGCTATGAGCTGGTGGAGGGATGCTGCTGACAAATCGTAGGCTGCAGCTGGAGTAAGGAAGTTTCTTAGGCAATTTATGGCTCAGACTTTCATTTGGTGAGTGTCTGGTGGCTGTCAAGTTGGGTATGGGACAGGGTCCATTTCCTGTGCACACCAGCTGTGATGTGCTGGGTTCTCCTTGGCTAGAGAGCGGCATACAATTCTTGCTGGCTCTCACCCAACATCTGCAGGTCTCTGGGACCTTGCATAGTGCAAGACCTCGCAGTGCTGTGGAGAGCTTTTCTAGCCAGGGAGTTTAATTCTACATCTGGCATCTACACAGCCCAGTCTGTAATGCATATGGACTCTGCCATGAACTGATGCTCCTAGCTACCTTCCTGTGCATGACGGCTACCTTTGTATAACTATCTCTTTTTCTTTTGCACAGCTATCTCTTTTTCTTTTGCACATGTAAATAAATCTGGGTTGCAGATAACCATACTTTACATACAGAGCAGGAAACCATAATTTACATACACAATAAAGCAGCGCAGAGCATTGCAGATTTGTGGTCATTAAGTAGTTGAACCTAATTCTTCTCATTAGGCTTAAGAGGCAAGCTGCACATGGAATAGTGGTTTTAGTCTTTCCATCATCTGTGCTGTTTTCCTGTTTAGTTGTAGATACTTGTCTCCTGCTGCAATCCTCATGTCCCTATGAATTTCTACAGCATTAAAAATACTGTAAAAAGAATGGACAGTCCGTTTTCTGGGTGCAAGATATTACAGTTTTCTTTCTGTGCAAAGTATCCTCCAGGTCGTCTTTAGGTTATCTAGATGTGATAAGAAACCAGGCTGCTTGCTGACATATTGCAACTACAAATTTGCATAATTTGGATAATACTTGATTAATTCTCAAATCCTTGTAAATTGATTGCCATTTTTCCTATAAATGTCTTGTTTTCCCTCTTCTCCAGTCTTGGTGTCAACTGTTAATATTTTTTTTTTCTATTTTTGCTTCCAGATAACTGCTGAAAATGTTAAACAAACCAGAGATGTGGCAGGACCCTGCTAGACATTTCATCCAAACATATCATCTTACAACTGAATATGAAGGATCTGTTGGATTTTCTTTTGGATGAGACAGTACATTTGCATTCTTTTCAACCAACAGCAGCATAAATAGGAAACACTGAGATCTAAATTAGGTAGATAAGTCTTTACAATGAGGCTATTTTCAAGAAAGAACAGTATGAAAAGGAGAGCCATGGACAATTTGCATTGAGCGTGGGCTTTATTTTGTACTGGGTGGTGCGATCACAGTTTGTGTTTACAAGTTATTGAGTAATAGGCAGTAGGAACTGTTGGACCATAAAGACTCTTGTATTGCCCTGTTTATTGGTGCAGGGCTGAAGAGAGTTGCTCTGAAACTTCTCTTCCTGGGACATCGGGTACAAACAGGAAAAAAAGAAAAATGAGAAGAACAATACCCATTTGCAACCTCATAAAATTTAGATGCAGGCTTTTATTTGGGTTTCTTTTGGACTCTCGCAAACATCTTCAATTGGCATATTTTCAACTGCCATTAAAAAATGTAGATTTGTGATAATAAGAATCGTAAAAATCTAAACATGAAAATGGATTAAAACAAGTGGGGCAGTGCCCCCACACTGTCTTCAATTCTCACTTCAAAGCCATGGCTGAATGCCTCAGTGTGCTGCTCAAGTGGAAGTTATGAAGAGCACAGGTTGCTTGGCAGGGCATCCACTGCACAGAGGCTTGTCTCTCAAAAGGCTGCAAGTTTGGCCTTCAATATTGCTTTCTCCTTGTAGGTCTCCCTGTGTTTTGCCTGCTGGCAGGCAACCTGCCTTTCATTAGTACCTCCGTTCCTGTCTAATTGTGTCCCTTGCTTTGGGCCTGGTCCAAGGCCAATGGGGAGACTTTTTCTGGCTCCAGTCAGCTTTTAGAGCAGCTTCTTTGAAAGAAAAGGCTGGCAAAAGAGCTGTGTGGAGAGCTATGAAGTGCTCATGCATGTTCTCTTTTAGCTTAATGGCGCTCTGCTCTCTGAAGTGTTCATGCATGAGTTTAGGTTAAAAAAAAAAAAAGGAAAAAAAAAAAGAAAAAAAGTGCTAAGCCAGGAGAAAGAGGGCAGGGGAACCTGATCCTGCATGAACTGGAGTGCAGCTGCATAGCCTTGAGCATTATTGTGCATAGTAGCAAAAGTGAGGCCCAAAAGGGGAACGCTTAACTAAGTGCCTCACCAGCACTACAGGATGCTTACACTCATGTCTCTTCAGAAATGCCTGCTGTGAGGCTGGGTGTGAGTATAAAGGGATCCTGAGATTTAATGTTTAATGTTGAAAAGGACTAAAACCAGTGTTTAACTTGTATCTGCATGCGAGTCCCTTCTGGGATTGGCATAAATACATTCTTAGCATGTGTGATGCTGCATGGCCATGGCTTTTCACAGGCCAGTGGCTGTTTGCTAGGTTAGCAACCTCACTGTTTCTTGAATAGTGGGGATAATAAACTACCTGAATTGCATTAAATGAAAAAAAGCATTCCAAAAACAGATAAAGAGAGAACAGGGCAGGCTAAAAACAAGTGACATGCCAGAAACATACTTTTGCTGTACTGTCAACAGTGATGGAAAGAAGCAAGAGCTGAATGTGATTGAACAGTATATTATGAAAATAGTATCAGTGAACTGAGAATTTATATGGAGGCAAAAGATTTCAGTAATGTGACAAGCAGCAACATTTTTCCTCAAGAAAACTTTTCAGGAATTTGAATTGCTGTTCAGGGATGCTATCTAACATTTTGCACTTTTTTTTTAAGTAGGAGGAGCAGCTACATACAGGTACAGAAAGAGAAGTGTAAAGCACGTGTGCAAGTAGGATTGCTACTTCAGAATCATGTTTGATCTGGGTGTGCCAGGACAGAGCAAGGGATGCATTTTTACTTGTCACTGCCTGCCAGTAAAGAGCACCTCTCTGCTGATAGTAACCATGACCTCAGTAATGGACCTAGGACAGAAATTTTGGTAAGTACAGCATTATCTGAGAAGTGAAAGAACTTTCCTTATGGAGAGATCCTAAATAGGAGTTTTGCCATTCTGGGTTCAAGAAACCCAGCTGTAATGCTTGAAGACAGCTGTCGTGGACGGCAGGAAGAGTGAACTTCCTTTCCCCAGACCTGGGGCTCACATGGTCCTTAGCCCAAGGGTATAATGAAAGCTGGAGAAACTGCACTGACAAATGCACTGATGTGGAAGGTGTCCTGAGAAGTGAAACATTTGACTGTGAATGGGCTCCTTGGGAAACCCAGAGTTAGGCTCCACAGAAACAAGAAGAAAGTCAAGCAAATAAGGAAAGGGAGAGGTAAAGAAAAAAACCAAAGATAGTATCTAAAAGTTGAAGGAAAAAATACATGTATTAAGTCAAAGGGGAAAAAATGAAGACCTGGAAAGGAAAGAACCCAGAATTAATGGTTACTCTCTAGAGCTGTCATTTTATTTAATTTTCAGCCATTTTCTGTCAATTTACTTAATGCTGAACTGGCCATCTAGTAAATTGTATAGCTGTTGGGGACATTTTTTTGACATTAACCTGTTTTTGAAATTGAAATTGACTGACATATTTTGTTGGCTGTGTTATTTGGATGCTTGTATTCGACACATTCCTTCAGGCATTGTTTTGTCAGTGGTCATTAGGGTAAAGTTTTCATGGCATTTTTGTGTGTGTGTGTGTGTGTGTGTGTATGTGAGCCAGGGAGGAGGAAGAGGAGAAAGTGCAGCTTTTCCCAAATGGGGGTCATGACCCACAAGCTTAGTAGGTCAGAGTTGAAGGTTTAAAAAAAAAAGTACAATAAATTCCTTCCTTCCATGGGATGGGGACTGAATGACAGCACGACAGGAACACAATCTGCTAGTTGCCCTCAATTTTCCTGTCTTCAAGAGTTTTTTTACCATCCATCCTGAAATGAAAAATACAAGTGCTGGTTGCTCATTACAGTTGAGGTAATGAGATGGGGATATTTTTCTCAGTACCAGGAGAGTTTATAGGGCAAACAGGTGGTTCATTTACACTCGCTTCTAGGCTGCTGCTGTGCCTCTCGGTAGCTCAGTGCTGGCAACTTCATATCTTTGCGGTGCAGCACAGATGCCTTGGTTATTAACTGCAGTGTACTGGCATGGGAAGGACAACTGCATGAGAGCTTCTACTTTAAAACCAGATAAAGCCCCCACAGCTTGAATCAAGACAGAAGCAGTCAGAGCTCTGGTTGTAACAAGAGCAGTGAGGGCTTCCCAAGACCTGGGAGAGACATATGTGCATGTCTGAGCCCATCTGGCAGCCAGAGGGCAATTGCCATACATGCCCCGGTCATTGCCTTTACTCCGCTACTTGCTCCAGAAAATTCTGGTGGTTTTACCAAATACAGATTTCATAATGTTTGAAGTGAGGATTGAATTGAAGATCTTGGTGCTGGACATGAAAAATATTGCTGTATGGATTGCTTAAATAAGGGTACAGTTGCTTATTTCTGGCACACTATGAAGCCTATTGGAGAAAGCTAGCACAACCTCTGAGCCTGGGAGAAGTGATATGGTGGTTGTTCAGAAGTATGTATGTGTCTTCCAAGAAAGCCAGCAGGGCTGCACATGTGTATCTGCAGGGAAGAATTTCCATCCTCAATGTAAAATGCATTCTTCTTATCATACATTCACTGGAGATACAATCTATTGTTCCCTATCCATCTAAATGTTTTCTCCTAAGTTGGTGTGAAACGATTTGATAAATGGCAGGTGATTTAAAATTTCTTTATTCCAACCAGTTTCTTTATTCCAATTTCTTCTATTCCAACCAGGCAGCAGACTACATCAGATGCTGATGCAGGACTTAAGAGTCTGACCCCTCTTATGAATGCGAAAGGGCCAGGCCAGGCAGTACCGCAGAGGTGATATGTGAGCTAGCAGAGTAACTGCAGCTTGTGGGTCACACCTTACACCAGCCTTGGTAGCTATGTGCTGGGTCCCACAATGAAGTCTGAAGAACTGAAGAGTCCTTTTTCTGGACTATCCCGTGGATAATGTGGAAAAGGGGTGCAGTGGGAATGGTTTAGCATCTTGCATATCTGTTGAGAAAATTCACACCTGCTTGTACAAATAGATACCTGCCTTAAGCAGACTTGGTGGTGGTTGGGTCCTCGCTGTAGAAGGGAGCTACTAAAGTTTTGACAAACTCTCTCTCCCCCAGTTTTGATTTATTTAACTGATGCAAACCTCAATGATACCTTGAGGGACCCTTAAAGGGATTGCAACCTACTTTGCATTGCAATGGCCGAAGCACCAGGTTGCTGTGATTCAGCAGAAGGGAGTGGACCTTTTCCCTGGAGAGGCAGTAACCTCCACTTGAGACAGGGTATCTTTGTTATCTGCTCTTGACAGTTCTCTTACCATCAGTAAGACACATTCTTCTTTCAGTTTGAGTGGATGGTTTAAACTGATTTTCTTGTTTAAGCTAATTTATGCTACTCTGAAGTAGCTGTATTTCTACCCAAAATAGCACTTAACAACTTTTCCACATGTTTAATGAAAGCTCTTGACAAAATTGGGCTGTAAGTTAAATTAAAATCCCTGGCAGCAAATATGCACAAACCTGTCAATTATGCTGTGCAAATAGTACTTTGTTGCCCTTCATAATGTAATAAAAACATACTAATGTTTAAAGCACTACAATAAGCTTACGGCTTCAGGATATAGTGGGTTGGAAAACAACCCATGATGCCTCTGAGAGGAAATACTTTTATTTCCTTAAATAAGAAGGAGAATGAAAAATGCCATACAGCCCTGAAATTACGAATAGAAATTGCAGAAAATTATGATGTGAGTATATGCACTTGTTGGTGTTGACTCAGAGAGGTTTTTGGCTCTTCAGCAGCTCACAGCTGGAAAATGCTTAGAGATAGGGAGCCTTGTTAGTCTGTTATTAGTTTCTTCTATCATGTCTCATGGGTATCATCAAAAATACAATATGGCTTTATTCCCCTTTGTCACTCCATTAGATTTTCATTTAAACTTCCATCTTACCATAAGTTCTTAAATGGAGTCATGATTTGAATATTCTGTAAGGAAAAAAAAAACTTTAAGAAACATTACAAAAATACAAACATAGGTCTGAATTACGACCATTTTTAGATGATTCAATTAGCTGCTAATAGGTGTTCACAGTGGTATGTTGTAACGGGAAGTCAGGTTGTTGTTAATGGTTACCATAAGTTAGAACAGTGTTAAAAACAGCCGTCCTGTTTGGCTCAGCCACACAATCGGAGCTCTGTCTTTAGAAGTTAGTGTGGTATAGTGAATAAGCAGGAACCTGTGCTTTTGCTGGTAATTTTATTGCATTCCCTCTAGTTCTCAGGCGAATACGAATGGCTTTCCAGAGCTGTGCAAAGAAGAGCCCTGTTAACCCCCAATGATCCTCTGGAGGAATTTTACATCCCTGTAGGATGCTTGTTGCTGCAATTATGTTTTCCATTATGGATTTTCTTTGGAATGTGCAATCTGCGTGCAAAAATCAGATAGCTATGAGTATGACTTAGTTCATCACAAGCACGAAGAATGAACCTGTTGACGGTTTAGAATTTTAAAACACAAGTAGCCACAGTAGAAAGTTAAGAGAAATGGAAAAGAGACTTGTCATCTGATCTTTCCATCTGTGTTACATTTCAAAGATAATTTCACTCTTCTGTCCAGACATGTGCTACCGTGTTACAGAATGTTCTGTCTTAGTCAGGATATTAAGTGACATACGATTATGAAAGGAAAGGATATTACATGAAAAACACACAGTGTACAGACAAGCCAAATATACAGTGGTATTAACCATTGCAGGCACATTCACATATCATCATGTATAAATATAGCGGAGGCGTGTCTTGCAATATGTCTGGTATGTGAATCTGCTGATCCTACTAATTAGTATTTATTTATTGTATTACAACAGCAGCTAAAGATCTTAATTAAGGCTCTGCTGAGCTTAGTGCTGTACACATATAGCAAAATGCAGGCATTACCACAAAGAACTTCCAGTCTATCCAGATCTTAGAATCACAGAATCATAGAATTGTTTGGGTTGGAAGGGACTTTAAAGATCATAGAGTTCCAACTCCACTGCCATGGGCAGGATATATCCCATTAGACCAGGCTGCTCAAGGTCCCATCCAGCCTGGTCTTCAACACTTCCAGTGGGGAGGCATCCACAACTGATGGCATAAATGAACTGATGATGGAGTCAGGAGTAATAGTTAAAACTTAACTAAGGATTTGCTAAGCTGAAAGTGGGACTTGAGCTCTGAGTGAGGTACCTGAGCTCCACACATGATGCACAGAAAGAACAAGGCACTGAAGACAACAGATGGCAACTGCTAACATACTAAGATTTGTGCCAGCTATCTTGTAAAAAGTGGAGAAGGTTTATTCCTCAGACTCTCTCCTTTCTCTGGGCAGGATTCAGAGCCCAGAGGCCTTTTCTGGAGCCAAATACCACAGCTCTCTCCCTAGATGTCAGCCCCCAACAAAGCTAGGGGACAACTGGGTGCATGCTCTGCCACTGCTAAGGGACCTCTGAAACTGCACCTCTCAAATAAGCACCCAGTGGTGAGAGTGCTTTAGGAGATAAATGACATTGTCTCTCAGCCAACTAATGCATTTCACCTGGGACTGCATCATGGGAAAGACTTGGAGAGCAGACAGAGAGGAGACTGGAAGCTCCAGCTCCCCATCTCAAGCCAGCTGCACTCATCCTCCCTCACTCCAGACATCCATCCTCCTCCACATCCCATAACTAGAGTGGAGTCCTTGGGGCATCCGAGTGAAAATCAGTGGAGGGCCTTACAAACTGGAAAACATGAATATTGAAATAAAAAGTTAGTGAGTGAATCTGCCTGAGGCAGGAGGAGGAAGGCTGAGCAATGTGCCTGAGAGGCAATTTAACAGGGAGGGGCTAGGCCTAATTAATCTCTGGGATGAGGAGGTGGGTCAAGCAACAAGTGTACTACTGAATATGCCTCAGGCTGAGCCCCTCTTTCAACACCTGCTTTATTAATACTCTGAGCACAGTGGCACTGTGTATGGGGAAAGACTAGGTCTGGAGTGTGATAGTGCTTTTCTCTTCATCTTTCCTTAAGCAAAGACATCCTATGCAGGCAGACCAGGATATCTTCTGCTTAAGAGGCAACCACAGGTAAAGGTCTTAGTTGCACCATCAGTAGGCTATGAAGTTGCTTGTAGAGATAGTCTGAGTTAGGTGAGAGTGCAGCTATAACACAGGAGGATTTAATAGGGAGAAAAAGGGAAAAACAAGCTTTGTATCACAGCAATGACATTTAAAGCAGCAGGATGTGTTATATTGCTAGTTGTAAGTCAATGAGATGCTCCACCACAGAATAAGCTGAGATAGAATTGTTTGCTTCCATTGGAACACACAGGTTTGACACACATGCATTCAGAAAGGTGCTGGTCTTTCCATAATGTGTCATTAAAAGGCTACTGCAGCTGTAAATTAAGCTGCCATTTGTAGGACTGGATGGTTCTGCTGACTCTGCTTGGTTGGGTTAGTGTTTTGGGCATGAAGAAACTACATGTGTGCAGACTTGGTTGCTTTTTGATTAAAAAATATCTGGAATATGTTATATCTCCTCACGTCCTTTGAGTGACAGATAGACAGAAATGGGCTGAAACAACAGCAAAACTCCACTGAGCTGGCACCTCTCAGTCTGGATAACCAGATAGTTACCGTGAAGGCTCTCACCCACATAAAGAAACAAATAGAACAGCTGACAGTTTGTTCCGCTCACTTACTGATCCTCCTGTGAGACTGCTTCTTTCCAAATTTTTATGTGGGAATTCAAGGGCTTGTTGCATCATTTTAATGTCAGTTGACATCACTTTGGCCTTAAGGATTTGGAAATGCTACTGTAACTTTTAGGACTGGTCAAAGTACAGGGTAGCCTGGAAGGGCCTCATGAATGCATTTGGAAATTTTTTGAACAAAACCTAAGGAGATATTTTATCTCTGTGAACGCTGAGAGCACCACTCACAGGCAAGTGAGCTCCAGAGTTGATTTCAAGGGGGATGTTGAAAAATTTGAAAAGGTTCAGAAGAAAGTTGCAAAGGCAACTGAAAGAGTAAAAACAAACTAAACCCCCATCATGACAACAAAAGATATGAGGGGTGTTCTACTAATTTAGCTTTCAGACAAGACACTTGTCAGAGACTGAAGATACCACAGTAGGATCAGCAAAGTAATGAGAGGGGTTCTGCAGTTCGGTAGGCAGTATGTTTTGGTCAGGAGTTGAAACTAAGCAGCTTCAGACTGAAACCCAAATCTACATTTCCAACAGTGAGTACAATCAACTATTGGAACAACTTACTAAGGATTGTGGTAGATTTTTTTCATGATTGCACGTTTATTATGATTGTTGTTCAACCACAGCTACTGAACTTCAAGTATGAGTTAGTATAATCCAAGCTAGAGATGTCAGACAAAATGATCTCAGTAAGTTCCTCTGGCCTTAGCATCCAAGCATTTGTGTAGGATGGGAAAGTTTATTTCTGCATCCTAACACAACAGCTGCAGGCACTAACAAGGCTGCTGCTGATATTATGGAAAGGGAAGACACGTAAGATTTCGAGTCTCCAAGCACATCATCTCAAATCCAAGCAGAATAACCAGGTCTGAGAGGGACTGTACTGACTGTGGTCTTGAAACATAGACAGGCTGTATTTAATCAATGTATTCCTGGATGAGTGTGCTACATGCAAACTGGAACTGGGTAACTCAGATCTTAAGAGATTCTTTAGTCCTTAGAGAACAGGTTTAGACTGGAAGTTAGTTAAAAACCAGGAGGGGAGTCCTCAGAACTGAAGATGGCTCCACAGTGTTTGTGCTCTGTTTCACAGAGCTGGTGCTGCTGAAATGAAGTTACTAGGCTCCTGACAGGCAGGATGGGATACTGACAGCTTTGATCAAAAAACAATTTAATATTTGGGTCCTACCTGTTTGGACTTGGTAGCAGAGTTAGAAACTCTCCTGAAGAGACCTAGGCAGCAATTTTCTGCTTTGATTGTCCTTCTGAGGCAGAATCTCACTGTTTAATGAGGAGAGCCCTTTGAGCTTCTGACAGTCTGAGAGCCCCAAGGGTGACTTGGGACAGAAACCGTGATATTGTTGTAATTTTACATATAAACATATTCTCGGAGGGGTAATATTTGAAAGCAAAAATGGTACAAAGTCTTTGAAAGCAGAACTGCAGAAAAATTTTATCTTACAGCTCAAAGCTGCCATTGGAGCTAGAAAATTCCAGTCTGCTACAGAACTGTATAAACAGGATCTGAAATTTTCCTTTGGTGGGCCAGAGGGTGAAGAGGGAAAGGTTGTGCCCAAATAGACATTGCCTGTAAAGTTATACTCATGCCAGCTTGCCTACAACAGTGACAACGGATGAATGCTTCTATGAACTCTTCAGCTGTCTGGCTCCCCTGCCTTTTAAGACATGTTGCTCTTCTTGGTGGCAGTCTCAGCATGATGTAGGTCTGCAGTAACAAAGCAGAGGTCAGTGAACTAAAGCAAACAAGCCCACACACATCCATAATCAACAAATGGTTTGCCACGGCTTGAGGTAGAGACAAGCAAATGGTTGGTGTGCTGCTATTTTCCTGCTTTATTCTGCTGCATTACATGGAGCCAGAGTCGAAACGATGAGAGAACGTGTGGCTTGTTTCCACACTGGAGTTTCTGAGGGTGAATTCTGAAGGTTTTCTCTGTCTTGGGGTTTGTATCAAGAAGTGGCACAGCTGGAAAATGAATTGGAGCAAAAACATTCTCATCAAAATAGTTGTGCTCCTGAGGATGTTAAATCTTCTTATAATCATTTATGAAATCAAAGACTGACTTCCTCTCTAAGTGGAAAGTCGCTTTCACCAGATGGGGGTGAGAAATGGGGGTTTGAACCTTATTAATAAAAGATCACTGTTAAATGCCGTTCTCCAGGAGAGAGAACTGCAGAAATGAGATTTATGTGTGAGATTTAAAGTGTCCGTGGTGTGGGAAGACTACACCAGAAGGAAAGCTTGTTTGATAATTATACTGGGGATACAGGAAGGAAAATCTAATTCCTCTGCTGTAAGCGAGGCACGAGTTGACAAGTAGAAGAGTAGTGCAGGAATCCACATACAGTTATTTATTAACGAGTTCCATCTAGGTGTGTATGATTGCATATAGTAAGGCACAAGAGAAACATGCAGAGATGTAGAACACTTATGTCTCATGCCTACAGGGAGGTAGGGAGGAAAGACTGATCATGTGTGATTAGACACTAAATGTTGGCTCTCAGGAAAAAGGGGGTCAGTTCCTGCCTTGGCTGCAGACTTCCTAGGGCTAGATATTTAATATCTTTGGTCCTGGTTTCCCATCTGTAAAATGGGAATAACATTTCTTTTGGTCTTATTTGTTTAGGTTGTAAGATCGAGAAGACATGTTTTTCTTCCACTGTTTGCATATGCAGTGCCTGGCATGATGGAAACCCCAGCTGTCCTTTGAGCTGCTAGGTGCTACACTGATAGCAATGTGGAAAAGAGGAAGGAGAAATTGGGAAGTAAACAGTTATCAAAAGAGTCTTTGCCACCAACAAGGCAGAGAGCTGTGTTTCTGACAAAGAAAAGTATGGAAGAAAATGGAAGTTGAAGATTGGGAGAAGAGAGAAGAGTGGGATGGGGAAGTGTTTGAAGTTAAAGGCTGGATTTCCAAACATTCTGGGGAGTTGTTTTGAGAGACATTATGAAAATTTGAAGCCACGCTTGAAGATAAACCTTGGCAATAGCTGTGTTGGCACAATTCTCATTCAGCCCAGGTCATTTAATTATTATTAGCAATAACAGGGATGAGATCATAGACTGTGGAAAGCAAAGATAGTGCAGGCAATGTCAGGAAGGGGTTTGGGACTAGGTTCTGTGTGACTGTCCTGCCATGACTCTTCTTCCTGAGATGACCCTTCTTCCTGATGTGACCGTTATTGTCTTAGAAGTAGAGCTTCAGGGCACCAGGATGGTGAGGCAGAATGAAGTGCAGAAGGTGCCTGGAACATGAGACTCTTCTCATCCATACACAGACCACAGAGAACTAGTCCTGGTCTGGTGTCTTGTGATTTTTCCAGATTAGGCTTGATCTATGTCGTTGTGGAGTTGGCAGCTTTGACAAGAAGTTATGTGATACTCATATGTGGAAAGATTGATGAGGGATGGAAAGGAAGAGAGTTAACATAGAGCTCCTCCCAGTGTGTCTAGACCGATGTTCTCAACAGCGTGGGCTTCTTGCAACCCTTGTGGAGGGGAAAAGGGTGTCTGAGAGTGCCACATCAGGTGTGCAGTCCTAAAAAGTGAACAGTGTGTTTCAGTCTATACTCTAAACTGTAATCCTGTGTCCTGCTTGTCCCCATTGAGGCCAAGGGGTTTGTCTGACACTGGAGACAGACCTTTCTCTGTCTAAGGCATTGTTGATGATCGTTGTTTCTAATTTACCTAAAAAAAATGCATATCAACAACTCATCTGGATCTGAATTTGGAAATGAAATGCACCTTTCACTTGAAGGTTAAAAGTCCTTAAAAGAAAGTAAAAGAAAAAAAGAAGGAACAAGAAATAATTTATTGCTTAGATATTCCAGAAGTTGCATTTTCCCCTTCATTCTTTCCCACACCCCCCTCTGACAGAACTGCCTAGTTCTGAGTTTAGGTTTGAGAGTCTCAGAACTTGTCTACACAGGCAAATTTATCAGCCTAATTATGCCAGCATAATTAGGCCGATAAATTTCCCTGTGTATACAAGCCTTAATTTTAAAAGCTCCATTGTCTCTGAGTGCAAGCCTAGTGAGCAGTTGTATTTTAGGCCCCTGAACTATGCTTGCCAGCTGTGGTCTAACTGCTGAAGTTTTTGAACAAGTTTCCTCATTTCAAACCAGTGGGGTTCTTTGGATGCTAAAAGCCTGTATTAAATTAAACAGGAAGGTATCAAAGGTATGATATTTTGCTGAAGCGATATGCAGTTTCTTGTGAAATGTATTGACAAGGGTATATAGGTCACTGCTGCCTCCTGCTTAGTGGAATGTCAGGCCTGCTCCCGCCTGCATCTCTCTGCCCACTGATTTTTCCTTGCAACCACCAAAATTAGCACAGAATCCTCTTTAGGTAATAGCTGGAAAATTTATGGGTTTGAAGGTGAATACCTGGAGATCTGTTCTTGCTTTGACATAGGTGCATGCTAGAGGTGATACAGTCATGGAGATTTGTACAGCACCTGTTTTTTGTCTTGCCACATACATTTCTCTCTCTGTGCAAATGCAGAGTCACTGGCATGGAGGTGGTAAAACCCTGGGCAAATTTGGAGAAGAAAAAACATGTATATAATCATGTAGCTGATTAGTTCTTTCTTTCTGTGGCTGCATAAAAAATCGTTTTGGTCTGTGCATAGAATTAGCTAGACAGCTGTGAAGCCGAGTATTTACAAAGTGAACACACAGTGTGGTCTTGTGGCTTAGGCATGACTACTTCTTCACTGCTATTTTAAAAAGTGTAAACCCAAAAGAGTTGGACTCTATTATAAAATGAGCTGGCTGAAATAATAGCTTTCCCTTTCCCCAAACCAGACTTTTTCCAAAATAAAGGGACGAGCTGACTTCAATGTGCAGAGGAGTTTTGCTAGTGGATTCTTTGTGCAGATCTGCATTTCTCTAGACGAGAAACAGGAGAGAACATGGACAAAAAAAATAGCATGCCAGCATGTCTATTTTAAATAGTCCTGAGAAAAGTAGGGAAGAAGAGCCTCTGAGCAAAGGTCTAATCTGAAATTGGTTTAAATCTATGAATGAAGATCCACATATTGTGTTTAATTTCTAGTGTGGGAAGCTCTTAGATGTATTGACATGTATGCAGAATTAGAGAACATCACCAAGAGACCTGTAGGTTGTCACCAAGAGACTTGGCCCACGTGATGCTTCCATGGAGATACCTATCCTCCTTTTGAGAACGTTATATGTTGGGAGGTTGCTCTGTTATTGTCCTACTAAAGATGTCTCGTGAATTCTTGGGGACATATCTGGTTTTACCAGATATTCATGGGAGCGTTTGCATTTTTAAGCCCACTTAAGATGGTTTTCTTTGTATTAAGATGAAGCTCTGGGGCCTGGTCATCAGAGAGAGCAGTATTTAGGGAGATGCAACCTAAATTTGCAGTCTTGCTAGTCTCATTTTGGCAGCAGTGCAAGTCAGGTCACATGTGAGTGAGAGGAGGAATGGGTGCATGTCTTAGTTTCACCTTGAGGCTCCTCCAAAGCATGACAACAGGCATGTGCAGACTCCGCTTTTGCAGGAGTAGATATTTCCAAGTTTTCCATTGCTGATACCTCTGGGAATGGAAAGCATGAGCCTGACCTTACTGTTCATGTGCGCAGCGGAAGTGTGGTACAGATCTCCCACCACTCATGCACAAACACGTTTTATCATTGAATCAAGTATCTCCATGAACTGCAGACCCAGTGAAATCTGGTTTCCTGTGGATTTGTGCCTGTAAGATGTACTCCAGTCTCACAAGAGCAGAGCTGATCTTGCTGACTTTCCTACAGTTGTGTTGCCAGTCCCTCTACTTGGATGTTTGTTTTCACGGAGCTTGTAGGAACTCTCTGTCTCAAGAGGAATATGTATCTCTGTCAAACTCGGTTTAAATTGGAAAACAGGTTGAAAAATTACTAGGGAGGCACCGGCACCCATGCCTTAGACATATACCCTGTGTGCATGATTCATCCAAATAATTTTTATAGGCGGTGCTGAAAGATCTAATTGAGGTGTAGATCCTAATAGCTCACAAATGCCTCAGCAAGTGCAACAGGACAAGTGGAAGATGAGAAGCAACACGTTGCTGTAGCAGACAGGCGTAGGAGGGACATGAAGTAGTGGTGGGATAGAGGGGATGGTGATCAACATGATTGTCTCAGTGGGAAGTGCATCATCTGTGCCCAGGAATTTGAGAGCTGTGGGACGCCTGCTTTCAGGCGAAAAAAAGAAAATGTTTTGCTAGTGACAGGAGAGGGTGTCTGCTTTTTGGAGTCCCATTCATCTTTCTAGCACAAGAAATCATTTCGTAAAGGAAAGAGATTACCTAATCACACTTTGGCATTTTCCTTTGTCCACTTATCTCACATTTCCTAGCCATTGATGGATCAGTAAAATCTTCCAGTCATGATGGCATAAAGACCTACGTACTTGGGTCGGTATGCAGAGCTGATACAACATGAGCTCTCTGTTCTTGGGCGACGTTAATATGCATTAATGACGGAAAGATCTAGCAGCAAGGTGCTGTGCAACCTTTTTTACATGTGAAGGTGCTGAATGGAAGTTTTAAGATGTTTTTTCTCCACCATTTAGAATGTTTTCTTATCTATTGCATACTGATAATTAAATAAGATACTGTTAATGATCTTTGTTTAAAACCCTTTTCCTGGTTAATTGTTACAGCTTTCTTTGTCTTCACTTACCCCTCCACTTTAAAATTGAGTATAATCTGTGTAACACTGAATAAAATGAGAATCCTGTAAAGACTGAGGGTTATCTTTCTGGCTTCTTATATGCCTCATGTAAATAACAGCCTTCTTTTTTTCTTTTTTCCAAATTTCATTATTAGAAGATCTGTGGGGAAAGAAAAGGCAAAACATGCTTTCAGATGAGATAGCAGAATGTTAAATATGTGACTTTGCTGTAAAACTTGTTGGTGAAATAAAATCACCTGACAAGGCATTCAGTTTATTTTGACTATTTGTCTTTAATGTTCCTGTACCAGCCAGGTTCCTCACACAAATCGGGGAACTTTTGTGCTACAAATGGTATAAATGCATAGCAAGAGACAGCTCCAGGCCCAAACACATTACCGAATAAATATCCTGGCAATAACTGGACATCACTGCTCTGTAACCTTAAAGCATCCAATCTTTGGCTCCTGGAGTAGGTTCAGTGATGGTCCTTCTTCAGGTAATTCCACAAGTAAAATTGCATTATTGGTGTACAGGTGATTTACTAGAGAAATGTTTCAAAAATATGAGTTCAAGAACATCCAGTAGTTTGTCTATCTTTTACTAAGTCTGAACAATGGAGAGATTTATCTTTCTTCTAGCTGCAATAGCAACTTAGAGTATTTTCTCTTTGAAAAGTATAGAGAAAACTGTGAGTTTCCACATTCAGGCTGCTTAGGGTTGATGACTATTTTATACACTATGTTTGGCTACAAAATCTATTCTGTGACTCTTCTATGCATGGTAGCATACAAACTAAGAGCTCTTTTTTTTTGATAGTATTTTTACAATGAATCAGTACTAAAAGTCATAATACATTCAAGGAATTTTACTAAACTTAATCAAATGTTAAATCTCATGTAAAAATTTAACAGATTGTGTGATCTTGTATTTGATAGCATGCTCTGGGACATGCTCTCTGCACCAGTCCAATCATTTTAACCCATTTCAATAATGTTATATATTTACTTTTCCAAGTGAAATGTGCTGTTCCCTATGAAGTGTCTGTTACAATTTACATCTGTTAATTTGAACTAGTTTAAAATTACAGTTTTACCCTGATTAGGTGATTTTCTAATAATGTGATTATTTCTTGATAATTGTATTTTAAAAAATATTTGACACAGTTAAAACAGTGTTCCTAGTAATCTTCTGGAAAAAGCAAGTAAAATGAAAAATGCTACATGTACTTAATTTTCTTACAGTATAAAAACTTTGCTATATTTTTGATATAGCTTTCCCATTAGTTTGCAACTTATACTGCTCCTCATTGAACATTTGCACCCTACTTTTTCCTTGTCAATGTAAATTTTATGTTATTTAATTTAATTCTGGTTTGACATCTGTAGCATTTCCCCTTCATCTACATGGCTTTTTGCTACAACCAATGTGTCACATAACTTCACTTACGAGTCTCCCAGAGTCTTGGGGGTCAGGCTGCAAAGAAAAAATGCATAGATCTAGGAATGGCTCAGCCAGCTGAAAGTTACGGGAAGGGAAAGGCTCCAGTTTCACTGAAGGAAAAAAAAATAAAAAGAAGAAGAAGAATGGCTCCTTTCAATGCAGACGGAGGCAGTCTGGCTGAAAGTCAGTAAGGTTTAAAAATCCAAGAGGTCCAATAACTGAAAATCTGTATAGATTCAAAGCTATATTTTAACTACCGCACAAGTGCAGATAAAAAAAAAAATCGTGTGATGGTTTTTCCATCCTCCTGGTGCATATAGCCAACCACGTTCCAAAACCAGGCAGTATTTCTTTCCCCCAAACCCTGAGCACATGTGGCTAAGTCCAGTCCATGTCGTCAAAGGATGTGGGTGAAAAGCTCCCGTTGAAGTAACTCCTTTGGTCACTTTTCACTGGAATGGGGACAATGGTTGTTTTTTTACCAAGCAAAAACTCCTAAAATGTTATTATTATGAAGTGAGTGTTGAGCTAGGGATCCCACAGACAAGCAGTTGTTAGCTTCTCCAGTGGAGTTACTTCTGCTGACGAGGCTCCAGTTTGTGATTTCATGACAAACACACCCAG
Organism: Piaya cayana; assembly: GCA_013389865.1. Taxonomy (NCBI): domain Eukaryota; kingdom Metazoa; phylum Chordata; class Aves; order Cuculiformes; family Coccyzidae; genus Piaya; species Piaya cayana. The sequence goes on along the minus strand of WAAB01023178.1, from coordinate 336,062 downwards.
GGCCACAGCATCTGGAGCACCTGGTTGTGGGTTTGTACCAATAAGTTGCTTCTCCTCCTCATTTCTCTCCATCCCTTTACTGCTCTTTGTGTCTCCTTCTCTGTCTGTTCGCCTGCCTTTCTCTCCTTCTCATGCTCTTATTCACCGTACCAGATTCCTCCCATCATCCCAGACAGGCTCCAAAGCCTTGAACAAAAATGTAGGGAGAGGGCAAAAGATCAGTGAATAAGGCACTGAGTACTTACCTCTTAGAGCCTGTTATACTGTCAGCTCAAAGTTAGAGTGCAATAAATCTGGTGGTCTCACGTTGGTCCCCGGTGTGCTGCCGTCCACCTCATAAAACTACTATATAATTAAGTACAGTGTAGTACAATTGGCAGTCTCTGCTCAGCCCAGGCGAAGCAGTGAACGTATAAACCTGCTCCCAGTCCCTGAATGTGGAGGCTGAAGGTGATGGGGAGGCAGGGAAAAAGCTCCAGCTGCCAGAATAGCCCTCCTGCCTTCCTGTGAGGACGGGGGAGCTCAGTGTCCCCAGCACTAATACTGGGAATGTAAACATTTAAAGAAAGAAAAGATGAGACTTGTCAGCATAGGTGATGCCTGTTCAGGAATGGTAGCAGCCTGACCTGTGGCTTGACAGGGGATGTATGTTGATTGGCAGTGACAAATGGGGGTTGCTTTGCCCTGGCTGAAGTGACTTGATGAGGCAAACCCGGAGTGATGAGCAGCCACTTCGAGCAGTCAACAGCAGCTCAGGAAGTGCCTGTCGAGACCTAAAGGGTGCCAGCACAGAACTTTCTGGAGCCATTAACCCTGCTGCCTGCATGTGGGTATGTTGGGTCAGCCAGTGCTGCTGCTGCCCCAAAGCAGATGTGCATCTCTAGAACCTGAGGGTGTCAGGGCAGCACCTGCTGTGGAGGCTGAAGCATCCTCTAGGAGCAGAGGGGGAGAAATAGGAACACCACCTAACAGAGCTCCATCTTATATTGTATTTTGTTTTCTTTATTACCTTTCCTGAAACTAATTTCTGAATATTATAAACATCAACTTCTGTGACATGAGCATTTTCCCTACTTTGGATGGATGCTGTACTGCCTGGACTGTCTCAAGTTCTCCTCATGCTGTCTTCCTGGTTACCTTGTGGTGCTCTGTGGAGTGATGAGGATTTGCAAAATCTCTCTGTTATGGATTTAGCACCTGTCGTTTCTCTTTAACAGAAGGACCTTCGTGACTGTGCAGGACAGAGGCGTGTGCTGCTTCCTGGGAATGAATTAATTTTCTTCTCTTTTTTACAAAAAAGGGGGGGGGGGAAGGAAAAAAAGAAAATTGTTTAAACCCTAGATAGGAAGTTAGCTCCAGCAGCAGGAGGGCAGGCTCTATCCTGCTGGTGCCCTCTAGTGCTTTGCTCCTTGTCTGCAGCCTCTGTGCTGCAGGGTTTTGCCCGAAGTTTCCCCGTAAGGGGGAAAATCATTTTGAGCTCTATCTGCGTGCTTTGAGGCAGAAGAGGCGACATGGTGGTGCTGGTGGATATCCTCAGGTTTTATTCCTGTTCATCGTGCTGCTGTTTTGTCTCTCTGTCATGTCACAGTCTGGGTTGTGCAGATACGTACTTTGCCCATATTTGCATCTATGCAGTGATTTAGTTGTTTTGGGGAAGTACTGGTTTTATTTTGCACACTTGCACTGTGTGAGTAGCGGATTTTGCTCTGCCTCACGCCTCAGCTGAATTTTATTTTCCAGGCTACAACTCTTCACAGAATCAGACTGGTTGATGTTGGAAGGAACCTCTGCTCGAGTGGAGCTTTGTAAAGCCAGTTGCCCAGGGCTGAGTTCAGATGTTTTTTTAATATCTCCAACGATGGAGACTCCATAGCCTTCAGTGTTGAAACAAATGGTCCAAAATAAAATCTAACTCTAAAAGCTCATTATACTGCTGGATTGACCTGGGCCACATGACTCCAGATCTGCATGCAGATTTCATGGGTGAACCTGATTTCATATATAAAATATAGAAATATTTTTATATAAAATATGAAAAGCTCAAATGCTGAGAAGTTCAAGATCTGCACTGAAAGTTAGCTCCAAACTGCACACTAAAATATATATTGAGGGCAGGACGTTTGCCTTCCATTTCTTTCAAGAACATTTTATCCTCAATTTTTAAGGAGGCAACAAAAGTTACTAAGCTGTTTATCCATAAAAGTATTTTGAGTGGTAAAACAATGGATTTCAGCTCTAAAGCTCACTAAAGTCTCCTTCTGTCAGTTTTTCTCACAGAAGACAAGTTGCTTGGGTTGTGCTTTGACCAAATTCTGCAATGAACTGTGTATTTCCAACACTCACCTCTATTATCATTATTGTAGTGAGTTTTCACTAGATGTTCTTTGTCTTGTAAACCTTTTTGTGGTTTGTGGTTTGTGCACAGCTTCAAGTTCTGTTTTGAGTGAATAGTGGGAGCAGCAGGGGTTGTATGGTACATACATGAACATTGTCTACAGTAACTCCAACATTTGCTCTTCCCCAGTACTTTCTGGTACCATCTTGACCTTCTTCACCCTGTCAGAGATTCTGCATTTTGACAGAGGCGTGATGGGCAGCAGCACCCTGACTGCTCCTTGCCACGGGACAATTCTGACACTCACAGCAGCCTGATGGTCTCAGGTTAAAACAGCTGCCTGTTTGGAGCCAGAATTAGAACGGCAAGTCCCATTAGCACCATGCTTTGCTGGAGCTTATTTGCCCTCTGAGGTTCTATGGGTGAGCTCTTTGTGTGGGATGAAATGTCGTGTATGGCTGTGAAAGCACGTCTGGTGAGGGAGGTTGGTGTGCTGTAGGCACCTGTGACAGGCCTGAGCTCCTTACCATGCCATGTAGAGCTCTAGGGTCAGGAGGGGACAGCCAAGAAACAGGTATAAATTGATGATATCTTGCAAGACTGACAGTGGACTAATTTTGCCAAGCAGGAGGTGTCAGAATGGAAATACTTGAAGTCAGAACCCTGGATCTGGTTTGCTGAAAGGAAGTGCAGGTGGGTAAATCTGAGTTTTTCCAGATTCCCCTGGGACAGCATTAAGCCTGAATATAGCAAACAAGATCAAGTCACAGTATCAGTGTAAACTGTGTCGTTGTCAAATTGCAGTAGTGTTACACAGTTCTTGTGTGAGATAATCAAAGTTTGGCTGTTGAATCAAAGCTACATGCTCTCTGAAGCTACACAATTATTTCAATTTGGGGGTTTGAGCTAAAGCCCCTTCTGGTGGCCTCTGACCTGTTTGGTAGCATAGGGCAACATTAGACTGAGTCAAAGAAGCAATAAGGCTCTTTGACCATGAGGGTGCCTGATTTGAGGGTTTCTTGCTGCCCTTTTCTGTCATGTTTCAGATGACCTTGCTGTGAGAAAGGGCTTATAGTAAAGGGTGCTCAAGGAATCCGAGGGGCTGGTGTCCCTCAGCCCCAGGAAACCCTCCCTGGTACTATGGTCTGAACAATAGACACAGCTGGTTTATGTCAGAAAACTGCTCTGGCAGCCAGGATAAAATTATATGTGCATATGTCTGGTCTGTGAGGATGCACAGAGGCTGGACTGAACAATGAGTCCTTGCGGCCCATCAGGATTTTAAGTTAATCTACTTCATAGATTAACATAAAGATGTCAGGCTAAAGTGCAATGCCTATTAACTGTAACTGTGAGCACTTTAATTTTGGGAGAAGGTTCCTTGTTTTGGTTGGTGCAATCCACTCCCAAAGGAGATTCCCGAGCAATTCCTCCTAAACAAAACCCTGTAAAGAAATGCCCTTGAAATATCAAGTCCTGTGTGACCGAGAATCAATTATGGAGACATGGAGCTGGCACCACTAGTCTCTAATTGCCAAGATTAATCTCATGGGCGAAAGTAAGCTCCCTATAACAGATCTAAAAAGTTACTGGAGTGTGTGACTGAGCTTCCCTGTGATCCAGAACCGACTACATGCAAAAAAACCCCAGTTACCTGTTCACTTCTATTGTAGCTGTTTTATTCCTACTTTTCTTAACAATTCCGGGCTTTTTCTGGAAAACATCTCTGAAATGGTAGTTCCCACTGAGACAAACAAGAACCCAGTCATTGGTGGAAGATACACACAAGAGACAAACCTTTTAAAAAAACCCAGTTTTAAATATATTGCATGTTTCTTTTCCCATTTGATAGATGTCTATCTGGCCAGCAAATGTATCATAACCTTTCTGGGCTCTTGATCCAAGAAGACAGTCTGGCTGGTCCAGAGGTGAGAGCAAGGATCTAGTGATGCAGAATGGCTATCAGCCTCCTGCATGTGGGTAGTGGACCCCAACATCACTGGTACCTTAAAAGCTAGACTTCTAATCTGCAGCTGAGGATTGAAGACCCAACAACCAGACAGAGGAGAGGAGAGAACACCATCTTAATATCGCCATGCTGGGTACTGTTGTTTCAGTGACTATCTCTGAATTTCCTCACTCATTGATTTTGGGGTTTGGTGGTTTTTATTTTGGGGTTTTTTGGGTGTGTTTGTTTTTTTTTTTGGGGGGGGGCGGCGGCTCTTGCAGCGTTAACATTCTTGTAATATGGTTTTTGTTGTGTGAATACTGCTGTGCTGTCAGCTCAACACTGCAATGTCATAAATCTGGTGGACTCGTGGCTGTTCCCCATGTGCTGCAGTCCACCTCGTAAAACTACTGCTTAATGAAGTACAGCTTAGTACAATTGGCAGTCTCTGCTCAGCAGCAAAGGCTAAGCACATAAATGCATGCCTGCCAGGCTTGTGCCGGGAGGTACGGGCAGGGACCTTCCGCTGCTGGAGTGGGGAGAAAGTTCTAAGTAGAGGTGACTGAAAAAATCTCTTTAAAACTGTAGAAAAATGCTTTATAAATTGTTAAAAACCTACGCTTCTAATCATAGGTCACCGTTTCTGGGCCTGCTGGGGAGAGGACACCTTTCTTTGAATAAAAGACTGCATGTACTCAGAAAAGTTTAAGAATTAGTTACGATAGATTTGGGAAATGAAAATGAAGGAACTTTATTAAATTGTTAGTATGCAATGAAAGCAATACCTTAAGGTTGCCCAGAGGCCTTGTTTCCATCTGTCTCACTCACAATAAGTAAGAAATCATTAAAATTTATATTTTAATTTACTGTAGAGCCCATATCTGAAAGAACTTCACAGGCATTAGCGCATTGTTTCTCCTACTGCTTTTAATTCTTTCTATTTTCTTTTCAAGTGTGCAAGCTTAGTGTTGGAGAAGTTAAGTGTTACAGGTTACATAGCAAAACATGGGTAGAGCTTCAGTCTCTTGACTGCTACTTACACTCTGAACTAGTAAAACGCCTTTATTGTTGACCTACAAATGGTAAATACTTTCCTTAGAACGTTTCCTCTTGTCTTGCTTCAGCACCTTTTGCCTTTCACCTCAGCCATATGGACATCACTGTGATGCCAGCACCATCTCTTACATCAACTTATAAAAAAGTCTGCAATCTCTTTTCTACAAGGATTAAGTTACACTAGCTTCCCTCATGCTCTTCCCAGAAGTCACTCTGGATCTATCTACATGCCATTTAGTAGACAAGTAGAATCCATGCAAGCTCAGAGTAGCTTGAGTTGGAGCTGGCAAAACCTGTCTGGCTTGAAGCAGAGCTGGAGAGGGTATAGCTCTTTGCAAGTTGCCCTGACAACTGTTTGTGTGAACTGGAAAGCATAGGCATTCAGACTTCAGCTGGATAATTAGAAACCCTGTGTTTGCAAACCAAATTTAGAGCTGTGGCTCTTGACCAAACACAAGCATTATTTGGGTAAAAATATTGCTGCTATTAAACTAACAAGGTCTGAATAATTGTGAAATAGACTTATTTTTTTTTTGCTTTTTAGTGATGTATAATGGCTGAGTAATTGCTGACATGATACTCACCAAGAGTACCAATAGTTTTTCTTTACACCTTGATGTCCTGCATCCACCCAGTCATGGCTACCCCAGAATCTGAGACAAACCCATCCTTCTAAGCTCTAAGCTGTAGCCACTTATGAAAATCAAGAGCAAACAGTGAGGAAAGGCTAGTGTTGTCAGGCTACAGAAAACATTGGTTGAACTACCAGGCCCTGGATCTGTGGCAACAGAAGCAACATGGGAATTCTGTGCTACTGTCATCTCAACTTATTTTTCAGATGTTGTGGTTGATGCAAAAGCAGTGGATTTCAAAAGGGAGAACACTTTCCTGAAGCTCTTGAAGCACCAGGGTGGAATGAGGAACAAGTAGCATGTCTGTTTGAACTGAAATGGTAAACTGACACCAGAACTCAGACTTTTACTCTGTAAAATAGTGCTTGCTAATAGAGTAATGTGTTACAGAGTTTGAAAAATCAGATTAAAGTAATTGAGAGTAGTCAGGCAATGTAGCAGTTTTGCAAATGGTTTAGTAAAAAAAAATGTAAGGAAAACATGGTTGTTAGGATTTGATTTGCCTTTCCATTAAAAAGGAAAAATGAAACTAAAAAGTGGTTTTCTCCTGTGTTACCCTACAAGTATAAGCATAGAGGAAATGACCCAGCTGATAGGACTGGACAGCAAGGATGAAAACCACAGTACAGGTACTGCAAAGCTCTTTCCTGCAATGATGACCATCATAACGCTCTGTTTTGGCACTGAATATGTGTCCTTCTTTGCTAGACTCCAGCCACCTCATGCCAGTCACCACATTGCTGATTGGCTGCCAGCACCCTGTGCAAGCCAAAAGCCATGTTGCCAGCACAAGTGCAATTGTTTCTGGTGCAAGGATACTCACATCAACCATGGGAGGGAGATGGGACAGCCTGCCAGTCAGTGCTGAGATCCAGGATGTTCACACAGTGAAACAACCCTGCTGCCTCCCGTGGGCACTGCCTGAAAGTTGGCTAGAATTTGGTAGCCAGGTGCTGGCATCCACTGGAAAATATGTTCCTAAACATGAACAGTCCCTGGTTTAGGGCTTGTGCTGCTCCATAAACTCTGTTTCTGCTTCAAAAATGCCTAGCAGATGCTTCATAAATAGCCTGGATGACAGAGTTATCATCATTTTCTTTCCCTGCAGTATCAGGCTCTGTCACGGGAGGAACCCTGCCAGCATAGAGACAGGCAGCATCCTTGCCTCACAATTTGGTGATGAAAAAGTAGTATCTAATCATCTGGGCCCAGCGCTGCCTGTCAGTCTTCACTCTGGCTGGGCTCCCAGTGGATGCCTGCCCTTTGTTCACTGCTCCCACGCTCCTGTAGGAGTGGGAGTGTAAATGACTCAGATAAAATTTGACTGACTAGTAGAAATCTGGTGTAGAGGTAATTCAAGACAGGGACTTTGGGGAGTCTCTTTTGTTGTTGAACATCAGCAGATGTGGCAGATGGTTTCATGAGAATACTCTTTCACCAACTTGCTAATACCCTGGCTAGAATTCAGTATTCACTGACTTCATAGTTTGTTACTTAAAATTAATCTTGAATTTGGAAAAGGTTTGTGAAAAAAAAAGGTAGCTCTTCTTTCTAATGCTGCAGAGGAAAAACAAATTTAATCGTAAAATCTAGATATTCCACTGGCAGAAGTCAACATGAGTCCATTGTCCTAATTTATTATTATGGTCTGAATACATCTAAGATGTGGAGAATTTTTTGTGTTAAATGGAAAATGTTGAAGCTAGTAGCAGAAGACTTGTTAAAAAAAAAAAAAAAAAGAGCACAACAAAAAAACCCAAACCACATGTTCCAATTTACAGGCCAGTTGATATCCTCCCCTGAGGCTGCCTTAGTTTCTAGTTTGGGCATGTCAATAAATCAATGCCACAAGCCATCAGCTAGGCAGTATCCAGCAAAGCAGTTGCCATGTGAACAACATACTCAAAATAAAAAAATGTGTAGCCAAAATTCTCTCAGTAGTTTTTCTTTCTTCATTAGTTTCTACTTTACATAAAAATAGCTGTCATTTTTGCAACCAGTAATCATGTCTGCTTTGAGAGAGATATGTCTACATCATATGTTTGTTAAATAAAGAAGAGGAAATTAGTTCCTGTAGGGAACCTGTAATGCAATTCTGAATTACAGTAATTTGTTTTCTTGTTAGCATGTTTCATTCTTTAAGCACAGATTATGTGCTTGTTATATGTAGCTGCAGAGGTAGAAAATAAAACAGCATCATTATGCCAAAAAAAAAGTGATGATTTTATGTGTATACATCACAGGAGGATACTATTGCTATGATTAATAGAGGGTTGTAACACAAATAAGACTCTCTGGAGAACAGACCTTCTGCCTCATGCTATGTATGTTTTTCACTGCTATGCAGAGTGGCTATAAAATGCTCTCTTATTGGATCCTTAAGGTTTGAATTTTCCTCTAATTTGTCTGAATGCATTTGAGCAGGTGAATACAAATCACTACCAGGCTAGACCCCTGACGTCCACTTAATCTGCAGAAATGCAAATGACTGCATGATCTGCAAGGACGTGGAAGTTGAGCCTGGTTTGTGCTGGCAGAGGGGACCAGGGAAAGTGCTCCTTCAGTGCACCCCTGAATCTTCTTGCCCCAAGAGGATAAAACCATAATGAAAACATGGAGATAGGTGACAGAGAAGCATCAGAATTTCTTCAGCCTTCAAAGACTAACACAGCACCCTCACAGATCTCTAAAAAGATCTATAACTTTCGAAAACTGAAATGTCCAGCTTCAAAAGGTGTCTGTTACAGTATCTGTCACACTAGATACTTCCTGTGGAGATTAAACTAAACAAGGGGTTGGCAGAGCAGAGGAGCTTACACAACGTAGTTTCCAGCTAACCTGTCTCACAAGGTCTCTTCCCTGCTGGATTCTCTGTCTCAGACAATAAAAAGAATACGATAAAGCTTTTGTCTTAGGGGAGACATAAAGAACAACAAATGCTTTTCTTCTCTAGGTCACTGAGGAGCAAAAAATCTTAATGAACTGAAGACTGCAACCCCCACTGTCAAATCAGGTCAAGAAGGCTAATGAGAGTTAGGAGAGGGGAACAGAAACAGACAGACACAGCACGACTGCATAGACCTTGTTTCCTAAGGAAACTGCACTCAAAACAAAGCACACAAGTCTGGTGTATTTATAGTGAAAGAAGAGGGGGGCTTTCCTTTCCAGAGGAAATGCACTGTTTTCCTGGGCCTGATCCTCCTTTACTGGAAGCTTCATCAGTTCATGCCACCTGCAGATCCTATCCTGCTTTTCCCAACCTGGAAGCCTGTACAAGTTCTGCAAGAAGTTAGCAATGTCTCCAGAAGTATCAGAAGATACTTCAAGCACTTCAAAGAAACACTTTTTTTCTGTAGTAATGCTATGTATAGGATAGGTCTAAGCATTTATGATATACATAAGTCAGTCAACTGAGATAAAAATCAGCAAAAGAGAAAAGACCATACTGAAGAGAAGCTGCAACAGCTTCATCCCATACGATAACTGAGCAGGCACTATACATCACCAAGTTCAGATTTTTGTCTTTTGAGTGGTATGGTGATAGCTGCCTGTAAGAGTACAGTTCCTTCCCTTGTAGGTGGGTAATGAAGAAAGCAGAGGTCAAGGCCGAGGCAAAGTCAGCCCAAAATTCAGAGACCAGACAAATCTGCTCTCAGATGTGAAGATCTCTCCCAGGAGAGAGAACCGTGTGAGCTAGAAGAGGCAATATTGTTCAGTGAACTTAAGCATTTGGAAATATAGAATTTTTCTGCTCTATAACAAACTTGAAAGTCTTTATGTGCTTCAGATGCAGCCCAACCTCCTAGGAAGCCAAGAGTCATGTAGATATTAGGATACTGAATACTAATGTCACCTATTAAATCTAGTCCTTGACAATGCTATATTGTTCTCAATTTGAAATTTGTTGGAGTTCTTTTCTATTTCAGGCTCTTGTGTTTAGAACCGGCTGTGGAAAGGTTTTCTGCCTTGTACTCAAATACTCAAACACTCAAACCAGACTTAGGTTACTAGTTAAACATTATGAAGTGTTTTTTAAAGACCTGTAAAATGCAGAGTTACTTGTTTAATAGCTAAGCTTTTATTATTTGGTCTTTTATCCAAAAGTATTTCAAAAGCCAGGAATAAAATGTCTTTCCTCCTTGATACACTGATCTTTTGTTTTCTGATCACAAACCCAGATTAGAGCAAGACTTTCCACCCTTGCTGATACTGTGTGTTTCTTGAGAGACCCCTATAGCCTATACTACACAATTGCCTATAGGGTTTTTTTTTCAGGGTGTGATTTCCAAGAGTAAAACAAAGCAAAGCACTCAGTGATATTTCTAACCTGTCACCTTTACTAGTCCCTTATGAATTCCTACAGCTGTACCTTTCTGGCCCTTCTGTGGAGCTGAATGTGAGATAACCTTAATTGATCATTTCAGTTAATTCCAGTATGATTCTGAAACAGGCTTAACTATAAAACAAAGCAAAAGAATTGTTTAAATTTCTTGCATCTTGGTCCTGCAGCAGTTGAGCAGGTCTGTTTCCATGTTTTAAGGTAGTCATTCAATGACTGATTTATGCCCATGATCAATATGCTTCCTTAGCCATAAGTTGTAAGAGTTTTCACCAGGCATCTTTGCCAATGTTTCCTGACTTGTACTGTCAACAGTACAAATTTATCATGATATTTAATGAATGTCTGAGGAGTTAACCTATTTGCTATGAATAAAAGCAAACTATAATAGAGGAGCTCTTTGTGGCTGTGAGCAAAATTCAATAAAAGGCGTATCATCCTCTTCCTTTGGTACTTATTGTTCTTTCTGACACTGACTTTTTGTTGCCTTTCATTAAGATATATTTAAGAATTAGCAATCTGATTGCCTTACTTTGTATAATGTAATGTACTCTGTGGCTCAGTGGGGAGGCATGCTGACTTTCAGCGGTGGAAGTGCTAACACGTTCTGGGAATGCTGTCATAGAGGTAATTGAACAATGTACTTTCTGCTGCACTTTTTTTTTTTTTTTTTTTTTTAGTCAGGTCCAAACACATTTCTTTATAACTCTTTAATGAAGATTAAAAACAAAGCCCTCCCTCTT
>WAAB01023178.1:280493-324807 GCA_013389865.1 Piaya cayana | reverse complement strand
TCACTTTTTGTGGTTGTGTTCTTAGGGGTATTTGAAAAATTTTTTTTTGGCGGCCTTTTTTTTTTTTTTTTTTTTTAAGTCAGGTCCAAACACATCTCTGTATAACTCTGTAATGAAGATTAAAAGCAAAGGCCTGACTCTTCTCTTGCTTCTGCTGGCCTAAGTGGGAAGCTGCTTCATACAGTTACATGAGCGCAAGCAAATCATAAGAGCCGGTGTTTTGAATTTTGCATTAAAGGTGTTTTTAATAACCTAAAGTAATAGGCATAAACTATATTAATGACTCAAGGCATACATTGTAGGCTGAATTTGTGCTGTGTGAAGGTTTCATCCAGGTGGGATTTAATGCAAAACTTGTAAATGTTTACACGTGTATCCACTAACTTCTGTGTAACTGTCACTGGAGTCACAAATAGGACATCAGTATCTCTGAATCAAGTTATCTAAGACTACTAGTGTTGGCAAAGACAAATACAGAAGTCCTTGTACAACACATGACTGGAAACATGCACTCCACTCCACACCACATTCATCCTCTCATGTTAAATCCATGCCTAAGTGAGGATATGATTTATAACATAGTGACTAGGTTAATGTGTATAACTGTTCTCTGGAGTGAGAATAACAAGATGTAGACAGGGACGATGTAGTTTCATTCATAGTCCCTTCGATAGGTAGGTTTGGAACCCTTCGATGTAACAGAGCACTGTGGATAAAAGGGGGATTTAGGAAGTTTCTGTGTATATAATATTTGTGCTTTTGTTGCTGACTTACTTCCAATAAGACAAATAACAAGGAAATTACAGCATTTTTATAACCAGCACAGTGAAATAGTATTTAAAACCTTTTTTATTTCAACATCAAAGCATAGATAAAAGAATAATTTGTTCCCAGTGGAAAAGCAAGACAAGGCGGGACATCTTACTGTCTTTTAAAGGAAGAGATTTTTTTCTTGCCAAGAACTTGAAGAAATGGATCTGCTCAGAATGGCAAACTGATACTTTTTGACTTGTTGGCAAACTAGGGCCCTCAATATGAGGAAGAGTGCTATCATGATTTGATTTGAGAGAGAATAAGGATTAATGAGATAGATTACATGGAAAAGTACTAGAAATACTATCAAATACATATTGTAATTATATTTCCTCCTTTAAGAGCTTAAAGAAATGCCAACATTCAATCAAAGAGGAAGACATAGCGACATAAGAGCCGGGAATAATTTTCCTCATTAGGTCAACGCCAAATCCCACTGCAACCAGTACAGAGCCTTTTTTCCACTATTCCCTTTTCCTCCTCCTCCATCAACCTTCACTGCATTAAAAAGAAGACATTGAGAGATCTGTGCAAGCAGCATGCCCCATGTCTTTTTCATGTAATGTCTTGCCTATTGGTAGCAGCACATTCATGTAGGGCCCCATTTCATCCAGGTTGTGCCTGAAGAGGTTTTTGGAGGAGATTTGTCTGTCGGGGACTCAGACAATCCTGATCCAAAGGGCTGCACTTAATGGACAGCATGAACCTGGGATAGAGGTGAAAGACTTCCATTCTGCATCCACCAGCATTCCTTGCAGCCAGACCACGTGCTCAAAAGACTTTCCTGTAGCAGCTGGCACGTGCAGACTGTCAGCCGCTGTGCTCCTGTGTGCACGTGTGGGCATCCATCACCTCCCCCGGCTCTTTGAACAGGCACTTTGTAGCTGAGCAGGGAAGAGGTAAACCAAGTGCGTGGCTGGGGGAAGGAGGGCGGGGAGGAAGGAAAAGAAATGTGAGAAAGCTTTAGATGTAGTCCAATTGTCCATCTGGTGGGCCCTTCTGATGTTCCCTCACTGAAGCCCTCCCACTGAGCATGTCTCAGAAGGATCCCTCCTTTTTGCCTCTCCTGCCAAAAAAATGAGTCAGAGGCCAGTTTTGCTAGAAAGGGTGCATGAAAGCTTTGTTCAGACTGTCCCTGTAGAGTGTTCATTTCTTTAGAAGGATATTTAGACTCTCTGAGACCTGGTAGTTCTTATTCATGCAATCATGCAGTTCTTATTTAGCCTCAGGCTGAGAAACCAGCACCTCCGGAACTCAGACAGAAGATGTCAAGCTAGAAAAAGCCCGGGTTGCTTCAGGTCCTAGACTGACTTTTGAATCAAGGGGTAGTTTTAGTTGCTGACTAGTGTTCCTAGTCATGTTACAGGTGCTCATTTGTCCTGACTTAACAAGGGAGAAGAAGCAGGGGGAAACAGCAAGGCTTTTGACCCTCTTCTGTGCCAGGGGAAGAAAATAAATTTCTGTGTGCTTGCTATTTTCAAAACAGAGCAGGCGAGGAAGGGGAGTTCAGATTTCACCTATGCACCTCTTCCTCCTGCTTTCCCAGGGCTCCTCAGATCCTGTTGTGCTGCTCCTGGTCATGTAGGTGGCTTTTGCAAGTACTTGAGAGGGTATCTTTTCTTCCTGTTTTGTTTTGTTTTGGTTTTTTACCCAAACCAGTGGAGCTCCGAATTGCAGCTAGGGCTGCAGGAACTAGCTGTAATTTTATTGGACTACTTCGAAGTCACAGATTTGGAAAATGAGCTCTGCTGTTTACTAGGCTGGATTGTTTACTTTTAAAATTCAAAGCTTTTCTGATGGGGAGCATAGGGGAAAATTACATTTTACAGGTGTTCATTGGATGGGGGGATTAATGTTACATACCCTAGGAGAAAGAATATGTAGTATAACAGAGCTCTAAGGAGCCATAGACCAGAAGATAAAAGGAACTGAAATACTGGAATAAAATCAACTGGTTTCAGAAAGACTTTCATTAAAGTCTAGGGGATTTAATAGTTACATAAGGGAATAAAAAATAGAAGAGAATTTTACTATTCTGTTTGCTTTTAAAAAAAAACCAAACCAGAAAATACTTTCTTTTTTTTCCATTTTACTTTTAATTTGGAACCCACAGGTTCAAATTAAATTTAAACAAATGTGCATCAACTATTTAATTTCAAACTCTTGAAGAAGTAAGATGTCTGCATTTTTACTGATAGGAAGTGACACACACCCACTATAAAATGAAAGCAATTGTATGATGGTGCTATTTATCTTGGTCATTTAAGATAAAAGTTTTACATGAAAATGGGTCATTAAATCTGACTATAGGAGGATGCCAAAAAGGTTACTTCTGAAAACATATGCTTGAAATCAGAAAATAGAAAATGAGAAATGTAACACCATGTCTATTAAGAACTCATCCTGACTGAGAGGAAAATGTAAAGTAAGGGTGGAGGGAGATACAGATGGATTTCAAGGGAGTCTTGCATCCAGTAGTTACTTTCAAGTCTTTGAAAGAAAATATATGGAATTCTATATTTTCAAATTGTTGATAGGAGGTTTCTTTGCTAACACAGTGATAGGTTTCCTTCTCAATGAGGAGCTGGGCTCAGAGTTTGTTCACAGAGAAGAAGTACACACAGTCTTTTCTGTGAACAGTGTGAGCAAAGGGGCAGCTCCTCAGCCCTACTTTAAGTCAAAGCATCTCCGTCACTGCCTGTGGAGCAACACCAGTTTATATGAGCTGAAGACCTGGCCTGGGATTTCCAGCCAACTGAGAGTCTGTGTTGTACTCCACTTTGGTTTATTCTTTTTGTGGATATTTTTTTTTTTGGGGGGGGTTTCAGTGCTTAGCAGTGTGTTCAGGTAACTCTGGTGGGCATTTAGGACATACAGCCTCTGTCGCAGCTCAGCTCTCAAGTGGATCTTGGTGCAGCCACCATATGCAGAAAAGCGAGTGGGAAAGGGATGAACACGTGTGTGCAACTGTGCAAACACTCAGTGCTCATACAGCTAAGAGCATGGGCTGCATCTAGTGGCCAAGAGGAGGCAAGAATCTTTCATGTCTTTTCCAGTGACTCTATTCCTGCTGTTCAAAAATCTTTCTTTCCCCCCCATCTATGCATCTGTTTTCTTCCCTTAGCCCCTTTCTGGTCTCTATTTGGGCATTTCTAATCTTGAATTATTTCCTTGTCTTTCTTTCTACTCTGACGTTTTTTCTTCCCTTTAAAGGGAGTAGGAACATTTCAAAATAGCTAAGTGACTTTATTCAGTGGGAGCTTTCTCTTTCCACTTCTTCCTGAACTGCTTGGAACTGTATTTGCTTTCTCTCCCTGGTGCTCCAACCAGAATAGTCTCTTACTGCCTGCTCTGACAACACTTGAAGCCTTTCTCTGGTCATTGCTTGCTCCAGTTATCACATCCCAAGTCTCTGGGATGTTTTTCTCCCAGTCTGTCAATCTGTTCCAAATCCCTCTGGCAAACTCACCACCTCGTACCGTTAATTTCCTGTCTCCTTGGCTCTCTGTCTCTGTACTGTCTTCATCGCTTCTTTCCCCTCCAGAGGTGTTTGAACTCCTCAAGTCCTACACATTTCGTACCTTACTTAAAATAGTGCTTTTATTTCTGCTGCGTTCTTTCCTGCCCTTAGTGATCTGCCATGACTGTTCCTTTTGTCCGCTTTCCCCACTCCTGCCTCAGGGCCCCTTTCCATGCTGCCTTCTGATTAATGTGTGTCAGTGCCCTCCATTTCCTTCTCCAAATCACTTCTTGAAAGCCCACCTATTGCATAAAATGTTAACATTTGAAAGTTGCTCTTTGGGGCTGGTAAGGAGTGATTCCACCTTATTTGATGGTGTGAAGCCAGTACAAAACTAGTACAACCATTTCTTTCACACTTGGCATAGCCATCATTGCCCCTTTTGCTGCAATACTGAGCTCTGTGGTACTGATTTTCACCTGTGTCATAAACATTCCTTAAGATATTGAGAAACAAGGGAGGGAAAATGGCTTGATGGCTTCTGTGTTTCTCTAATTTCCTGGGCTTGCATGGGGAAGATTAACTGCAGCTTGGTCACTGAGGTTTTGCACCACACGGGCCATCAGTCCACATCATTCCAGCTGCCGTAATCTCTTCCCATCCTCTCTACTTCTCTTCCAGATATACCAGTTACACACCATAGCAGAAAAGTTTAAAAGGTGGGAATTCTTCCCACTGCAGAGGCCCTGCTTCCCTAGCAGGCATTTCTCATGGGGAATCCCCATATAGTCCAAGCAGGGAAGTGGGTCCTTGGGCCAAGGCATGACTTTTGATTTTCACTTAGTATTGTATTTCTCTTAGGACAGCAGACAAAGTTTCAGTGCTTTATAAATAAAATTAACTCTAATAACTCAGTCATAATAATGCTTTTTTGAATAACTTTTTTTTAATGAGTGTAATTAAGTTGCTTGTATTTCATAATTGTAACTTAAGGATATGACTTTGCAAAATTCCACAATTAAATTGCAATTATTCCTTTTCCCATGCAATGGATCATGAATGTATATTAGATCTGCTCTTACATTTTTTTCTTCCCTCTAATCCAGCTAAACCCTTATAAGCAGTATTTGACTTATATTAGAGCTGTGTCTCATTGATATTATGAGCACTTCAACCTGACTGTGTTTGGAGGTATTTATTTTGGCTGTTGCATCATCATGTATTTAGACAAGAGGAAATAGCTATGTGCTGTCTAAATTGCTAACACTAAGGGGAGCACTTAATCTTTAGAATATCTTAACTATAAATCCAACATCAACATGTGTGTCAGAAAACACATGAATTCTTTGTTCCTAAATTTTCAAGTATCATGATGAATGCGTACTGCAAAACACACGAGGTGCATGGAAATGGAATGACATTTGCTTTAGGTTCCATTAAAGAACCTCAAAATCTATATATAACAATATTCCTGAAAAATCCTATATATACCCCCTGAGATATTTGTGTTTCTTTACTGCTTGTTTGCTCTAAGTCTCTCAATGTCAAGCACTGTGCCTTTTTTGCCCACTCTCCAGCCTTTGCGTCCGAGTCATCCTAGGGAAAGTGAACATGGGAAAGGAGACAGTGGACAAAAGGAGAAGAGCCTGTGCCCTGCCAGCAGCTCACTATTAGCTGAGTCAGCCAAGGGTGATTTACACAAGCAGCACAACTGAAGGAGCAATTTCAGTATCATTCCACAAATATGTTTTATTGGGTCTGTAAGAACTCTTTGGAGAGAGCTGTCTCAACAATTCTACTGCACTTTCTCTAGATCCCTTATTTATTCAGTAAAACAGAGGGGTATGTTCTTTATAATAGCAAGAGTTTGTGATAGTTTTGAATCTCGTTACACACCTGTTTTAAAATAGACCTTTTTCTATTACTATTTATTTACATTTTCTAGCATTGCAAGACAAAGTTCAGCATCACCAACGAAATGCTCAGAGTGTTCAATGTTATGTGAGACTAGAAGTCTCTGAAATAACAAGCAGCACTTAAATACATTCTGACTCTTCTGAGCAAAGCATCATCTGTCAGAATCCTGTGGTCACTGACACTGGAAACAGCAGCTCCACAGTTCTGTTATCTCCACAGTGATATTTTATATTCCACTATTCCTGGGAAGCAGCATTCCTAATCTCCTTTAAGCTGTGAAGGTAGCACTCATGAGCATTTTTGGGGGGCAACCTATAGGCAGACAAGGAATAAAGAACAACAAGAAACTGGAAGAGACTTTTATTTAAAGGCCCTTTCAGAAATTTTATGAACAACTTTCCTAAGCTCAGAAGAAAAAGTGCAGTGATTAAATGCAAGTGTTATCCTACTAGAAGCTTACAACTCACTTTCCTGGCTTTTGTCTTGCAGTGCAGTATGCCTATATTATCCACTGTTTAAAAATGCTGCAAAATCTTTCCTGAACTCACAGGGAGAATGCAGGAGTGTGTTATGGGATCCAGATGAGACTTCTGGATAGCAAACTAAGAAAATCAGGTTTAATTTAGGAAAAAAATGATGACCATGACCATTTATTAGGAAGTCCAGCTATCTGTTTTTGCTGACACAATTTGAGAAAGGTGGTTGGTATATTGGTTCAAAGCATATACATTACCAAAAAAAGAGTTAATGCTTCAGCTTTCCTCCCAGGAGTAAATGGCCACTGCCTCCATGCAGTAAATGATATACTGGAAAACAATCAGAAGCATTTTGCTTAACTGTGTACGTGTAGCAGCTATGATTTTTTTTCTTTTTTGTTGGTTTTTTTATTTGCAGTTGTGGTACATGCGTGGATTATATAAGAAGGTGAGTTTACTTTGGAATAGAGCCTCAGGTTATGACTTACTAACGTTACAATTAACCAACACCGGTGATGGCAACTGTCCTTCTTTGACACCTCTCTTTTTTTTTTCCCCTTGGCTTTTCTTTATTTCTATTCCAAGTCTTGTTATTTGAGTCTCTTGTTTTGTTTTCATTCAAGAAGTAGTCTTGCAATGGTTCTACTCTACTAGTGACTGTTACCAAATGCAGTTTTAGGCACAGTGTGAACTACTTTAGGTCCCATGGCCAGAAATAAATCACAGAGCATTTAAATTATTTGTTGAGCATAGGTACATGATGAAGAGTGACTTGAGTAAGAAAGTCTCATCTGGGCTGCTATTCTGCTTTGGCATTCAGAGCAGTGCGAATCATGGCTGCATGCAGAGAGCTAGGAGAGAAGCAAATTCTGGCACTCACCATGGATTTGCTCCAGCTGACAAATCCAAAGCATTTTTTTGGATTTTTTTTCATAAATATTGGAGTAAATGAAGACCATGAAGTTTTAATTTTACTTGAAAAATACAGGACAAAGCAAAGTATGAAGTAATGATTTCTCATCCCTTTACTCTGCCATCACTCTGTCGACATAGCCCAGGTAGTGATATCTCATTTTAGAGGAAAGTCTGCCTTGCTGATAACAGGTATATGTCACCTGCATTGTGCCACTTGCACCTTTTGGCTCTGCTCCCTGAGTTCATGGTATGTATTATGGGACTTGATCATTCCAGAACCTCTTCAGCTTACATGGGATTGGATAGGATTCAATTCGAGGTGTTTCATACTGTGTAGATTTTCAGTTGTTGGGTGCTATTTTAAATAAACAAGCTCACTTTACATCCCATATAGAGCTTTTACATCCCATATAGAGCCTTTATAGAACCTTCTATATTCCTGAGCCCATACAGCTACTGTATGAAAACAGGAATTCATGTGCTGCCTTATGATACAATTTCCCTCTGTGCTCCTTTTTGCAACAGGGCTTGGATTAAACTTAACCAGAACACCCTGGGAAAAGTTTAGACCTTCCTTCAAAACCAACAGCTGAACATTATGGGATCAACACACCCATCCTAAATTATTAGAGGCAGGATTGGTAGCATACTTGGTGACAGACTCTCACTCAACCAAACAAGAGCTGTGGTGGGTAGACAGGCTGGAGGGGCTACTGTTTATTTGATATTAGCATTAGGCTGCATTAAGACTGATAAAAAATTCTTAAAACATCTATCAAAATTGGTAGTTTTCTAACACCAAAATCTGCTGCCATTACAGATTTTGCCAGGTGGTATTGATAAATATAGAATTTGGTGTTTGTTTCTCTAAAGTGTGAGGAAATGTTTGGTCTTGGGAAGAGATGCTTTATGCTTAGCAGGTTTTGCTGTTTGGAGCTACATGAAGATCCACACAAAGTGGACAATGTAATCAAACGAGAGTTTGCTGCTTGCCTGGTTCTCTGATTAGAGGAAACTTTTGAAGGAAGAATGGGTTTTCTTTGACATTCCTGAAAGAATAGTTTATTTGCATGTTCTCTGATCCACTCTATGCCAAGACTGGCATAGGTGGGTAAATAAAACAGATGTTTTGAGGCTAGCTAGGCTCACTGGTTGTGTTTTTGTTCTCCTCTGCAGGAAATCAGAGTGCTGCTATTGAGCGGCAGAACAGAGATACCATGTGATGGAAGAAGTGTACTATTAATTGCATCATTAATACAGGTATGCTTGATGTGTAGTACATATGTCCCAGGACACACTCTGGCTAGGATGCTAGTATGATTTCATTATTCCCATCCAATCTTGAGGCCTCAGCATTTTCATACCCTTTTTTCAGAGGAGGTACGAATTGATATTCTAGCCTCATACAAACAAGGTTGCTCTCAGTGAACCACAACGTGTCATATCACCATCTGGATCACATTTCTGAGAGAGCAATCAGTGCTGTTGTCTTACATCTCTCTACCAGTGTTTGTTTCCTGCCAAGCTCGTTGCCTGCAGGTATCCACTGTTGTCTGCTCAGGTGGGGCTTTCTAGGCTGAGCAAATCATGAGCAGACAATGTGGGACAGCCGTGAAGCATACAAACCATTCGCTATACAGATTTTAGCAATTATCTGTTTCTCACTTTGCCTGGTTCCCTATGACCTTGATTCCAAGCATTAATGAGAATACACTGTTTATATTGCATGACTTAACCTTCCTTTTGGAATTCTGCGGAAAAAAACTACAGTGGTGAAAATCCATGGTCTGCTGGCACATAGGTATTGTCTGTATCACAGAATCACTTAGGTTGGAAAAGACTTTTGAGATCATTGAGTCCAGCCATAAACCTAACACTGCCAAGTACACCACTAAACCATGTTTTGAAGTGCCACATATTGCTTCTGTTTCCTTATGAGGTACATCAGTTGCCTGTAATTTATACTACTCTTCCCTCAGAGAATGATTCAGCAGTAGCATCCTGTTCAAAATCCTAAAAGTTTTGAAAACAACATACCACCTGTTTAAAAAAAAATACTAAACCGTGTTTTACCTGTTACACTGAGTCTCCATTACTCAATGCTGAAAAACTTAGCACTTATATATGCTATGACCATAAGATGGAGATATTGGGCTACAAAAGAAAATACGCACTTCGTTCCCCCACCACTTCAGCTGGAGTAGGCTTATTTGAGGAAAAATTATTATGGTAATTAGCTAAAATTAGTATGTGGTAGGGATTAGAGACCAGCCAAACCAGGAAGGTGGAATGCTTGTGATACAAAGCCTTGGTTTTAAAGTGCACTATTAAAAGTGAAAATGTGAGCTGCTCTTGTAGCAATTTTGACAGTGGATTAGGTTGTGCCTTTGTGTCACAAAAATATGTTGAAACAACATACTTCCAAATAGCATAGGCACTCTCCTTTCTAATGAGTGAGAAATTATATATATATTTCAAGGCAGGTAAAATGGCGTGCGTGTTCCACAATCTATAGTTATTTTCTAATCTTTCAGCACATCATCAGAGCACAGGGTCTAAACGGCATCCAACTCTCTGCAAGGGGTTCTGAATCAGCAATAACGTTTGCGAGATATCTTTGGTGGCATTACAGGAGAGCCAGGAAGGGTTTGCAGGAGAAACTGAGAGGGAGGGGGTTCAGTCAGCCACCACTGGGTTATATCTCAAACATGCAATCTTTGACAACCTCTAGGTAGTAATTTTATTAACAGAGAATAATTTTACTTTGAAAAGCACATTAATAATAGAACCTTCTTATTCAGCTGATCCAATTCTCTTTCATGTCTGGCAGTCTGTTGTCCTATTCTTAACTTACTGCAGGCCAAAAGAGAAAACTTATTCTTGATTGTGTGCCCCACTCAGAAATGTCTGTAGAGTTTAAGTTAGTTGTACTTGAGCTGAACTCAGTGAATACACTATCTTTGCACAAGCGGAAATGAGGGGTTGATTTGGTTCACGGAAATTTTCAATTATTAGCTACTGCTTATTAATGGTGAAAGATGGTTATTAGGTAAGTAAAAGGGTTGTTTCTTAATAGCAAAGGTAATTACTGGAGAGATAACTTCATCAAAGGTATAGCAGATTTACCATCAGCTGAAATCTTACATCTCAGTACGGTAGCCTGTCTAAAAGTGATCCTATATCCAGTTAGTACTTGTGAGGAAGCAATGAATGTGGCATGTGGCATGTGTAGTGCAAGAGATTAGAGAAAATTATCACAGGGGTCACAAGATCACAGAACAGCTGAGGTCAGAAGGAAGCTCTGGAGACTATCTAGTCTAACTTTCTGTGTTCAAATCAGGTGCAGATACAACAGATTTCTCAGGGCTGCGTTCTGTTGGATTTTGAGTATCTCCAAGGATGGAAACTCTACTACCTCTCCAGGCTTGTGCCAGTATCTGACCACTCTCATGGTAAAATGTTTAAATAGAATTTTTAAGAATGTTTTATAGTTTAAAATGTAATAGTAACATGTTTAAATGGAATTTCCAGTGTTTAAGTTTGTGTACATTTCCTCATCGGACACCACTGAGAAGGCTCCAGATCCATCTTCCTTGCTCCCTCCCTTCAGGTATTTGTATTGATTGACCAGATGCCCCTGAGCCTTCTTCACTCTAAGATGTACAGTCCTGGGTTTCCTAGATTCCTCTTATATGAAAGATGTTCCAGTCCCTTCACCATCTTTGTGGTCCCCTGATGAGACTTTTCAAGTATATCCATATGTCTGTAGTACCAGTGAGCCCAGATCTGGACCCCGTGCTCCCCATGCTCCCATGTTTGTCTCTAGTGCTGAACAGAAGGGAAAGATCATATCCCTTGCTGGTAATGCTTTTCCTACTGCAATGCAGGATACTGTTGGTCTTGGTCACGTGAGTTCATTGTTGGGTCATGGGCAACTGAGGTCCACCAGGACATCCTGCATCCTTTTCTACAAAGCTGATTTGCAGGTGGTTGGCCCCTAGCCTATAATGATTCATGGGGTTATTTCTCCCCACATACAGGACTTTGCACTCCTCTTTATTTACTTCATGAGGGTCCTGTTGCTCCATTTATCCAGCCTGTTGAGATGTCTCTGAATGGCACCACACCCACCTGGTATATTGGTCATCACTACCAGCTTTATATTATCTACAGATTTGCTGGGGATGCACTCTGTCTCCCATCATCAATGTTATTAATGAAGATGTTTAACAGTATTGGACTCAGAATATATCCCTGGGGCATACCACTAGCCACTGGACTCCAGATGGACTGTGTGCTGCTGATTACAACACTTTGAGTCTGGCAGCTCAGCAAGTTTTCACTCCATCTCGCTGTCCACTTACCTAGCCCATGCTTCTTCAGTTTGTTGATGAGGATGTTACAGGAGATAGTGCCAAAAACCTTGCCTAAGTCAAGATAAACAAAATCCACTGTTCTCCCCTCATCCATCGAGCTAGTCACTTTGTTGCAGGAAGCCATCAGGTCAGCCAGATGTAATTTCCCCTTCATAAACCCATACTGAATACTCACAATCATTTTCTTGTCTTTAATGTGTTTGGAAATTATTTCCAGGATAACTTGCTTCATTATGTTCCCAGGGATTGAGGTGAAGCCAACTAGCTGGTAGTTCTCCAAATCACCCTTGTTGACCCTCTTGAAACTAGCACTGACATTCACTTTTTTCCAGATCTGAGGAACTTTTGCCATTTGCCATAACTTTACAAACATTATCAGGAGTGGTCTCACAATGATATCTGCCAGATCCCTCAGCACTCAGAGGTACATCCCATAAGGCCTGTGGACTTGTGTGGATTCAATTTGCCTAGATGTTGCCCAACTATGTCCTCCTCCACCAAGGGTAAGTTTTCTTTACTCCAGACTTTCCTATCAGTCTTGAAGAGCTGGTATTTATAGAATCCTAGAATCACTTTGTTGGAATAGACCTTTGAGATCACTGAGTCCGACCATACCTGTCCACTACTAAACCATATCTCTGAGCATTTCAACAACCCATTTTTTAAATACCTTCAGGTGATCTAACTACCTTTCTGGGTACCTCCCTGTTCCAGTGCCTGATAACCTTTTCAGTGAAGAAATTTTTCCTGATGTCTAATCTGAACCTCCCCTGGTGCAACCTGAAGCCATTTCCTTTCAACCTCTTGCCTGTCATTTGGGAGAAGAGACCTACATCAACCTCGCTACAACCTGCTTTCTGGTAGTTGTAGGCAATGATAAAGCCTCCCCTCAGCCTCCTTCTCTCTAGGCTAATCAATCTTAGTACCTCAGCCATCTCTCATAAGGCATGTCCTCCAGCCTTCTTCATCAGGATTGTTGCCGTTCTCTGGATGTGCTCCAGCACGTCAGTGTATTTCTTGCAGTGAGGGGCCCAAAACTGAATACAATATTCAAGGTGTGGCCTCACCAGTTCCAAGTATAGGGTCACAATCACTTCCCTGGTCCCGCTGGACACGCAAACTTATTAAGGGTACATTCAATCCCTTCACCCAGATCATTGATAAAGATGTTGAATAGAACTAGACCCAGCACTGAGCCCTAGGGAACACCACTTGTGACCGGCCTCCAATTAAGCTCCATTTGCCACCACACTTTGGACCTGGCCATCCAGCCATTTTTTTACCTAGCAGAGTGTATGCCTGTCCAGGCCAGTTATGCTGGTAAAGGTGGAGGCAAAAACTCAGTGCCTTGGCCATTTCTGTGTCTTTTGTCACCAGGTCCCCTGGCTTGCTCAGCAACAGTCTCTCAGCTTCCCTAGATTTTCTTTTGTTGCTCATATATTTGAACAAGCCCTTGTTGTTGCCCTTCATGTCCCTCAT
This sequence comes from Piaya cayana, assembly GCA_013389865.1. Classification (NCBI taxonomy): domain Eukaryota; kingdom Metazoa; phylum Chordata; class Aves; order Cuculiformes; family Coccyzidae; genus Piaya; species Piaya cayana. The sequence continues at coordinate 311,371 of WAAB01023178.1, read as the reverse complement.
CAGTGGCTTTCCTAAGCCCATACGCTAGAAGCATGTCTCTGTGTTCTTCTGGGGTTATCTGCCCATTCATCCACCTCTTTTTATGTTTGTGTTTAGTCAGGATCTCCTTGTTCATTTATGCAGGCCTCCTGCTGCCTATGCTTGTTTTCTGACTAGTTGGGATGGACCGTTCTTGAGTTTAGAGAAGGTGGTCCTTGAAAATCAAACAACTCTTCTGGAACAGTCTTTCCAGGACTGTCTCCTGTGGGCTCCTACCAAATGGATTCCTGAATATGCCAATGACAGTTCTCCTGAAGTCTAAGGACATGATGCTGCTTTTTGCCTTATTCTCTTCTTTCAGGATCCTTAACTCCATCATCTCATGGTCATTTCAATCAAAGCTGACCCCAGCTTTCACATCCACGACCCATTCTTCCTTGCTTTTAAGTTACAGGTCCAACAGAGCATCTACCTTCACTGACCCCTCAACAACCTGCATCACCAGTCCTTTCTGACCTTAAAGATTCTTGACTTCCTGAAGAGGGAAGCTCTGACTTTTGGTGCTGGGCTGAATTTACCATACTAGCAATAGGTAAAAAGATATCTATTGGTAGGTGGATAAGAGTTCTTGGGAAGAACAATGATAGTGAAACCCAAAAATTTACTTTTACATTCATACTTCTGGCTGGAATTCACTTCAGCATTTCTGTTTCACAAAACAGACCTAAAACTTTCTTCTATCTTTTATGTTAATAAAAGTAACTAACTTTGATCCAAGGAACTAAAAATCTGTGATCCTGAATTTGAAGAGAAATTATCTTGAGAAAAAAACCTGATTTATGACAGAGTGGAAGGATGTCAAACTCAATAAGACCAGAACATATGTTTGAAGTTTAGCAAATGCATAAAAATGCTCTTATAAGAAAGCCAAATGGTTTAATATTTTTACATGGTCACTTCTATAAGTGTAATCACACAAATTAAATGAAGAGTTATCTTAAAGATTTTTGGGGTCTTGCTATTACAGAAGAAGTCAGGGTGAATACAGTTCAAAGAAATTTTTAGAACATACTACATACTTTGGGGCAAGGAAATTATTGATCTCTTCGGTGTGCCCTTTAATATAGGTAAGGTACACGGAGCACAAGGAGTGGCTGAGGGAACTGTGGTTGTTTAGCTTGGAGAGGAGGATGCTGAGGGGAGACCTTATTGCTCTCTACAACTACCTAAAAGGAGATCTCTTCTCCCAAGTGATGGGTGATAGGACAAGAGGGAATGGCCTCAAGCTGCACCGGGGAGGGTAAGGTTAGACACCAGGAAAAATTTCTTCAGTGAAAGGGTTATCAAGCACTGGCACAGGCTGTCCAGGGAGGTGGTTAAGTCACCAACTCTAGAGTTATTTAAAAGGCGGGTAGATAAAGGGTTTAGGAATATGATTTAGTAGTGGACTTGATCTCAGAGGTCTTTTCCAACCTAACAGTTCTATGATTCCATGACTCTATGGAGACAATAAACATTTGCATGGCCTAAGTTGGGTAGATGCTGAATACGGAAACCCACTATCCTGAGACTGTGTATGGAGGCAGTGAGGAGGGACAGGATTCCTTTTGGAGAAGCTAAGTTTGTGTCTGCTCTAGAGAACTCAATAGTGCTACCTGGTTTCCTGTATGTGTTTGTGATCACCTAGATACAGCACAAGGTGAGAGCCCCCCTTAATCCTCAAAACTTTCTTGCTATTATCTGCTTTCCATGAGAAAACAGCATAGGCAAGGAGAAGCAAGAGCCCCTTATAGCAGATGGTCAGTCCAGACACCCGGGAAAATGGTACCCTCTGAGAACCAAAGTGTGGTTCCTGTTGTGAAACTCCTTTGAGGACCCTCTGTCCTTACACTAACCCTCTAAAACCATGCAAGTTAGGCAGCACAAATATGCAAACAGGTACAATGCTGTACGCTGACCCTGGGGGAGCTTAGTTCTGCAAATCACGATGTTTATTTCCGCCTGTCAATCTGGACTTAGGTGTCTAGCTACAGGTTTTGGGTTTTTTTCCTGTGAAGATAAACAGTGCTATTGACATCGGAAATTACTCTTACCGAAGAGATTTTGAACTTTAGGCAGCCAGGCTGGGGAGTATTGGTGTAAGCAACCCATCTGTAGTTGTATGACAGATGTTCAGCACAGCTAGGAAAAGCACCCGGATGCTCTGACACTGAGCCCACACTGCCTCTTCTCTTCAGCCACTGCACTCCTCAAGGTATTTTATTGCTTACATCTTTCAGGACATGTGAAAAAGGCTTAAACTACACAAGACAAATTATCCAACATGATTCTCTGGAAAATGTTGTGTATCTTAAATGCAGCCAAAGTGCTGAGCGTATGCCAGTTGTAACAGTAATCATTCATTTTCTGTTTTGACCTAGCAGAGAAATTACAGACTTGGAAAGGAGTAATTTGAATGTAAGAATCTTTGCAGTTTCAAAGGTTTTTTTCTTTTTTTTTTTTTTCCCTTCTAGGAGCAGCATGTTCTATGTGAGTTGTTTCTCTACTTGTTCAGAGCACATCTTACTTCATTTGGCCCTGTTCCCCTAAGGTACTCAGTGTATTGGAGATACGAAATCATATTGTATCGCACTTTCTGCCATTCAAGCTCTGACTCAGACATTCACCCAGAAGGGGAATGGATAAGGGTTAAATGTGAGAATACTGCAGAATTGCAGAGGAATTTCTCACTGTTTCCAGGTCAAGTATTCATAGGTTGTTTTGTTTTGGGCTGTGGCTTTTAGACTTGGATCATGTCAACATACAAAGCAGGCCTAACACTGAGACATCCATTTAATAAATATTTACTTTTATATGTGTGTGAGAGAGTGCATGTGTGTATATGCTTGCATGTGTATGTGTGTTTATATGCCCACATTTAGTGTCCGTCCCTAGTAGAGGGATATATCCCAGTCTTTGATTATTTGATTTGCCCACAAGACAAGACCAGGACACATATTTACTAGAAGCAATATTCTGGAATGCATTTGTGGTTGTAGAGTGCATTTCATGGTATCCTGATGTAAACTTGTATGAATATTACTATTTTTAACAGCAGAGTAACTGCATCACTCAACTGTTGACAAAATGGACTGAAATAGAAAAAAAATGCTCTTTACACTACCATCTCCACTGATACAATAAGTTGCATTAAAAACATTTCCTCACATTTATTGCCTCCTCAGAAATGAAATTAAAACATTTGAAAGGTTTTCATTCTTCTGCTAGTTTGTTTTGAAAAGCTTTTTTGTTACACAAACTAAAATGGAACCTAAGAATTTTTTATGACAGATACAAAGTCCATTGATATGCCACTATGAAATGATTATATATAAAGATATAGGCAATAAAAGTCAGTTATGTTCAAGTGCACAGAAAAACCATCATAGTTAAGATTATCCTTAAACGTGCAAGTTGGGGTGGTGTATGTAGAGCAAAGCCAGCGTACAATATTATTTGTAATTTATGCTTCTTTGAAACAATCTTGTTTCTGAAAATTCCAACGAATCACTTTAAAATTTCACAATTACTTTTCCTAGCTAGGTTATTTTCATGTTCATTAGATTTATTGAATCAGTCTGTAATCTCCTTTTATTAATTTATTGCAAATTTAATCAATCACTCTTTGTATTGATTGGTATATTCTGAATTTGAACTGTAAGGTCCAAATGTGATTAATGAAGTCAACAAGTGCTCTTGCACATTTTGCAATGGCACAGATCTTTCCAGCATGAATACTGCCACTTCCTTGAATATTTGTGCATGCAGCTCTGTATTTTTAATATTCTCTGTAAACATCAGCAATCTCTAGATTAAAACAGGAAAAGCATGACCAGTACATCACTGATTTTTCATATCTTACAAAAAGCCTCCCAGTATTACTTATTCATCTGTGATAAAAGAAATTGTTCTTCTACAGTCTTTTGCCTACCATGAAACATCTTTTTCTGATCCTTGTCTTGTAATCAGAACCTTCTCCCAGGCCCTCGTCCATAGTAGTCAGGCCATGATGTATTTGCCAGTGGAAAGTTGAGAGCAGCCTGCAACATGCAATTTTAACTTCATAGAGTGAAATGAGGAAGGTTTCTCCTTTTGTATTAGAATCTCTTGAGCAACTGTTTTGTACCACCCTTGTAATAAGGCTGATTGACTCCAATCCTCACATTCATCACATCAAAGAGCCATTCACCACTTATATATGACACAGCAATACATTTTTCATCTTGATTACTATCCCTTCATCTAAAACAACCAACCATTATCTATAATGGTCACTAACATTTAAACTCACCCAAACCACAAAAAAAATCTCTCCTTAAACCATTATTATTTAGAAAGTCATGAATTTGCAGCAATCATGTGAAAGCAGCAGGCTATTTATAAAGTCAAAACTTCACCTGAATTACTAGAGTTAAAATCTTTTCCTCTAGGGAAATGTGACCTAGAGAAATGTTTCACATTATCCCAGGAAAAGAGCCATGCTGAAAAGATTAGAAACCATCCTATGCACACATGCACACATATGTTTACATGCACGCATGCTCCCCCACCCCTAGCAGTACTGTGGGTAGCAGAAGGAGCAGTGCCCTTTTGCAGACTCCTGCTTTGTGCTCAAAGGAAATGCAGCAGACATTTAAATATTTCCAAACCAAACAAGACATCCTGAAGGATTCTCCTCCTGTGGCCTCATTATCTTCCTACATCTGTGTTTTTAAAAATCAAAAGAAAGGCTGAAGCAGGCAGAGCCACCGGAGACAGGAGCAGAAAGGGGAAGTGGAAAAGAGAAAAAAATTAATACCTTAACTCAGGCTGCCTTCTCTTTCTTAGGTGACAGGTTTTAAAATATCATGGTTGGAAATTTGAATAATGATTAAAACAAAGCATCTTTCTTTTCTGACGTATCACATCTAAGTATATAGATGATCCTGCAGAGTGGCAAGACCTGTTCGTAAGTACCTGATCATTCCTCTGAAGTTTAGGGTCCAGTTCTTCCCTAAAGCTGTACCTTTGCATTTACTTTCCAATAGGAAGATCTGTGGAACATCTCTTCTGCCTATGTGACCCTGGAGAACAGCAGGGCCCGAGGCTGACATGATGAGCCAACTGTTGACATGAGCAATGGGCTGATTCAGACAAGACCTTTTTCAGTGAATGCCAGATGTCATCTGAGCCCCATCCGAGCCCGAGGATAACCTTCCAAAGGGTGTTCCCTATATCATCCACCTTCATGGTTTCTCCTTTTGTCCCTAACCCTCCCTGGATCTTTGTTTTAGTTTGGGGCATCTTTACACCGAATATAAAATACAGCCTGCTCCATTCTCCTTCATGGTCTTGTGCACCTACTAACATGAAAGGGCACTCACTTCCAAACCTTTACAGTATGAGGGGAAACAACTGCAATACTGACTGAGCGTTGTGGATTTACTGCCTGTAAACATTCAGCTTTGGGGGAAAAAAAGAATAATCAGTGAGGAATTTGGCTTCAAAGTCAGTAGCACGATACTGTGTGGTCAGGCTGCATTCTCCAATCTGGCTGAGTAGCCCCAGGAACATTGTGCCTTGCTGATGCAAAGTGTCTGGAAAGCATCTCCAAGACAATCATTCAAAAGATGTCACCTCACCTATAAAACAGGTTAGCCACAAGCTGCAAGCTGGGGCAGCTAATGGGGCAGAGCCCCCACCAGTGGCACCCCTGGAACAGGACTGTGGGCTACATGTGGGGGCCAGACCTACTGTTCGCCACTTTCCACTGTTGCTGGGAAGCTCTAATGTTGAGACTGGGTATGGGGCTTGCAGCAAGGGGGAGTAGAGGGCAGGTGTGAGGGAAGGGGTCCAGATTTGGCTGAGTGAAATGGAGAGAGAAAGAGAAGAAACCTGGAGCAAAGAAGACAAGACATGAGAAAAGGAGGACAAGAATACATCCTTGTTCCTTGCTCCTGCAATGTTCTCCGTGCTGTCATCCAACCAGGTACATGCTCTGTTTTTTCACCTTCAGAATGTGGTTATCCTGTAAATAAAGTACTTTTATTTCTAAACGTAAAAAGCATCTTTACATATTACATGCTTGTAGGTATTTGCTTTAGCAAAAATATGAGCAACTCTTAATAATATCATAGCCCTCCTTCATAGACATTTGTATGTGAGTCAGCCAATGCAAGCGTTTTGGCAGCTTGTATTACAACTGAATGCAGTACAAGATTTGAGGACCAGCTTCTATGTTGCATTATGTTTCATAATCACCTCCTGCCTTGCATGTGAATTACACATTGCAGAAGCAAAGGCTTCTTCTGGCATGCCAGGGAACAGGCTTAGGTAAGGACAGAGCAGAGCTAAGGAAAAAGGCATGTAAGTGGCTATGTTCACAAGGACTCTGCTCCCCTGGGCTGGAGGGAGCATGGGTAGAAAATGTTAGCCTGACCAAACGAAAAACACACAAGGAACCAGCCCAAGAGCAGAAATTGACTCCTTGCTTCAAAACCCTGCTTACTTTTGCCCTCCTGTTCCTCCTGCACCTCCGCTCCGAGCACCTGAGTTCAAACCCACCCTCTTCTCCAAAACAGGTTCCTTGAGATATTCTGGATCCCAAAGACCCTGGGAGCAATGACTGACAAACAAGCTTCACTTTTAGGCAACAGATTTCTGACTCAAGAGATGGCTTATCTTGCTGAAGTGGCACATAGTTCCTATAGCAAAAGTTTCTTGGATTTTTCAGACAAAAGCTGAGGTTTACCTGGAGAAATGATGCGCAGTGTCCTGCTTCTAGTGCCCCAGCAACTTGTACTGTTAATGGTTATTGCCATGGCATTAAATCCTAATGGGGATCTTTCACATCTAAGTTCCTTGCTCTGTCTGGGAGTCAGGGAGGCAATTCCTGAGGACTGTCCAAAGGCTATAGATGAGCATTTTTATAGCCTCAAACTAAACAGTGCATCTTTTCTGCTAGGAGAGTTGCCATGCCTGAAGTCCACAATCTACTGGCTGCTGACATTTACATGAGAATTTATGACTGTAATAAACTGTGCTTCAGATTTTCCTTATTTGGAATAATTTTAGAGTAACTTTTACCCACATTTTTTACAGCAATGTAATACATTGCAATTTAAAGAACCAGGAAGATGTTAATGTTACCTTTACTGCATAAAAAGCTTGGATACAAAACTTTCCAAGAAAGGAGTTTTTGGACAATGCAATGTTATTTATTTACTTAAGCCATTTTAGAATACTCTGGCAGTCTAGTCCAATGGTGAGGTCCTAGAGAACTTTGATTTTTTTTTTTAGTCACTGTGGACAGGATGTACTTATTTCACTGATAAGACAAACCCAAGACTTTTCTGAAGAACCAAATCTATATTCTTGCACAGTGCCTTTATCTCTGTGGACAGATTACAGGTATAAGGGAAACAGAAATGCTGAGGTGGTTAGGACAGATAGAGGTCATCTTTGAAGGGATCCACAAATTCTAACCATGTGTAAGGCAAATGCATTTTCATCTCATAGCTAAAAATGCTTTTGATGGGAGATGTTTGGGAGTGTTTGATAGGAACAGTTGGATTCGATGATCCAGTGGGTCTCTTCCAACCTGGTTGTTCTAAGATTCTATGATTCTATGAGATACTATATATTGTGATTGCCACATCTCTCTGCAGAGAAGCTATGTAAACTTCAGTAAGGATCTGGCATGCTTGTAGTAACCATTGTAGCTACCAGGAAATATCTTACAGAGAGGAAAATAAGATGCTTGAGGGGATAAACAGCAAATCACCTGTCCAGGATAAATAAAGGATCATTTTCATTCCCACATAGGTTTCTGCTTTTCCCCATCCACTACTGCCTTTCCATTTCCTGCATTTCTGCATTTCCTTTTCTGGATAAAGTCTTTAGGGAAAGGGGATGGCTGCTTCCCTCCTATCATGAACAAAATGGGAAAGTCTTCTCATTGCATGGGTCAGCCATCTTAGCTTCCCTCTTTTGTTCAGAAAGGCCTTCCCAGCATCAACATTTTATTCACCCCTTTTTCAGCCTCCTTGGCTTCCTCCTGTCCTAGTCTGCCCTTTGCCTTTCCCACCCTCTTTTCTCATCAGAGCGACCCCAAATACCTCTCTTTTGTCCTTTTCATCCTCCTTTTTATGCAGCTGAAGTCATACTTGTCTCCTATCTCTGACCCCAAATGTGTTTCTGCACCCTACAGGTCGAAAGCCTTTGTAGGTTCACCTTTTGTAAAGCCACCCTCCTCCTCTAGTCCCCTCTCAGGGCTTTCCTGCTTTCCAGACACATTATCAGTGACACATCCCCTACGTATCACCTCAGAGGAGCAAGCAGATGTTATGCTTTCCAGGTACTATGTGGTTTTGGGTCTTCATGACCCTTCAGAAAGGGTGATGCTTGTCAGCTCTGATGGGCTTGGTCACATAGGCATGCACAGTACCTAGCATTGAGAAGAGTCTGTATATATCTGCCTGTGTCAGCATGATGACTCCATGGTTAATGTGCCTTCTGTTCTCTGCATGCCTCTCCACAGGTGCCCCTGCCCTGCACTCTCCATCCTTTCAGACCGGATCCTCACCCCTTTCAGACTAGGTGCATGATTGCAGACCCCCATGTCTCTCCATGACTCATTTTGCTGGGCTAATTTGACCTGGATCTCAGCTGGAAGTCTCCCCTCTTGGGAGCTCTGTTACCAGACAGTGCATTCAGTGGTGTAGTTTGGCCTTTTCAAAACAAAGTAGTGTTTAAGAATCAACAGGAACACATTGCTCTGATAACTGGGTTACAACAACAAAAGAAAGCCAGCACACGTGAATATGACTCAAGCATCATTCTTCGCTCACAATTTTTGGGCAAGTTCCACATAGTCTTGGCACTATTGGTCTGGGAGAGGAAGGACACCACGCTCTGTCCTGTAAGAAGCAGTATTAGATGGGACTGTCTGTCAGCTCCAGGTCTGAGTAGGGCTGGTGATACACCAACTTGCTCACCAAACAGCCCTGTGCTGGGAGAATCAGCTGCTCCCAAGTCCCCTGGGTGTTGCTCACCATCTCTAGAGGCATCTTGCAGCTACCTCTTATTTAATTTCCTGCATGTTTCCTCCTATTGGCCTCCTTTTGTTTTGCTCTGTACAGAGAATAACAGCAAAGAAAAGTGCAGTGACAGATCTCATAACAACTATTTTTTTTTATTTTCTATAGAGTCTTCATATTTACCAGTTTCTTTTCTCATTCTCATAATTTCTTACTGGGTTCTCCAAATCACTGTTAGCAGCAATTACTGACAAGTGCATTTAGTAACAAAATACTGACATCTGCAAGCATATAGTGTTTACTGTGCATTGGACAAGATGATTTTATTGAAAACATTGTTGAAAACAACAGCTTATCATCTTTATTATACAGGATCTGGTAACACTGTAAATTTCTCAAAACTTTTATAGAAGATTTTTCTTTCAGTTGTACTAACTCTCCCCAGGTAATCAAAGTTAATAAAGCTTTTGCTTGTTTGTACAAGTGTAACTAAGATGAGAAGATTATTAATGGCCTTGAAATGCATTGCATACACTCCAGGCATCAGTCTTCTAACTGCATATAAACATTTCCAACCTGATTTCTGTAAAAAAGGAAATAATTATCTGTACTCTAATATCCACCATTCTTCTGTTAAAGGCCTTTGAAAAGGTCTCAGTTAAGCATTTTTTAAAGAAAACAAGGTTGCACATGATAAGAAATTGTTGATCAAAAGTTGACTACAAGAATAAACAGTAATATTTTGTCACTGAAAACAGGTTGGCAGAGAAGTGCCAAGGTCTGGTATCATTTAAGATAGATATTGGCAGTCTGGAAGGGGGAATGGAGGTAAAGAAGTGAAATGTCTAAATACCGACGAAGTTATTTATGTTAGTCAAAGCCTGCTACTTCAGTGGGAGAGGCATGTCAGCGGAACTTAGGCAAAACAGATTAAGTACTAACATGATGGCAGATATAAAAAAACTGGTGGCATATGCAAAATCAGTTTTATTGGAGGTGAAAGCAAAATACTGTTGTGACTGGAAGCATTGGAAACTAGCTCTGGTAAAGACTGGGACCGTACTGAAAGCAGCTTAACAGAAACTTCTGCTCCCTATGCAGCTGTGAGTTGCACATGGAGGACAATGAAGCCTATATAGTGTCATGCTACAAGCCAACAGTTGCAGTCTTACTTATTACTTGTTGTTCAGGACCTAGCATCTCAACCACAATTCAACTAACCTACCTACTGAGTAGTCACCTTCTTCTAAGCCTATCACCTGAGCTCATTTACTGCCAATGGAGAGCAATGCACATGCTGAGGTTAAGATTCATGTTCTCCTAAAGCAGAGATCTCCAAGATGTCAGATCGCTCTTTCTCTGATGCCTATTTTCACTACTTTTCCTGTAGAAAGAGTTTTAAGAGTTTTAAAAAGAGTTTTAACAATTATGTTTGATGTCTGTGCTATAGAAAACTACAGTCTACTGCCTAAGCAGATTTTGCTCTTTGTGAGGTAGGGGATTGCAAGAATCACAATAATATGCCAGGGACCAGAATGTCTGAAGATGGTGGTTAGATGACTCAGAAAGGAGACAAGAGCAGTTGTGGTAAAGCCACTGAAAAACTCATTAAGATGAATCAGGAGCTTCTGTCTTGGCATTAAAGTTAAAAGAAATTCAGACAAAATGGACAGAAAGAAACCAATCTTTTAAGTTCCACCTAAACAGTCTTTGGCACAGGACGCCAGAAACACCAAGAATTAAGCTTAAAGCTGAGTGCAGTCTTCACCCTCAGAGTAGCTGGCAAGTATGCAGATTTTCTTGCATTTGCTAAAAAATTTCTTGCACCTTTTGAAGCACCTGCTGCTGGCAAAATGGGCTGAACAGGTTGAAAGGATATCTGAAATGGGTGCAGCATTCAGCTATGGGCTTGGAAAAGAAATTCTTGCTGAATTTGGTACACATTTCTTAGATTGCCAGGTGGGGATCATGGGAAATAGATACCCTGGCAAAATCAGGTGCAATGACTGAACTTCCTAAAACAATGAATGACATTCAGGATCTAGATCATACTTTTCAGAGGAAATTCACCATGAACAAGCATGTGCTTTTTTGAAGCCACCAATTGTCTGTCCCTCTTTCAAACACAGAATCCTGGACCATATGGGCTTTGAGTCCAGACTGATGAAGAGCTTGCTACAGTTCCTTAATAATATGAATCCACCCGAAAGAATAGGGAAGCATGTGCACTTTATGGGCAGTTTGTTTTGGGGTTTTTTTTCTAGCTATCAAGTTCTTCTAACTATGACTTGAGTCTGTAAGGGTGTGAAAGAGCTGTGTCAGGTCCCCTTTCAAGTGAAAGGAACTGACCTTGTGAATGACAGCTGTGCAGGCAAGAGAGGAATTTATTGTCATCTCCACAGGGCAGGCTATGCAGAACATATGCTATAAGTGGGGGCTTTTTCAGTTCTAAGGGGTCCTCTGTTCTCCCTGTGCTCCAGTCCCTCCTGAAATGCTGAGCTTGGGACTTTTGTTAGCTGCATGTTTCTTCTTCTGTTTTTGTTTTACTCTGCATTCAAAGAACTAAATAGTGAGAAATGGCTCTGGCTGCTTCAAACAGCATACAGGAAATGAACAAGCTGAATTGTGTCTTTTCCAGCACACGGATATTTTTGGCATATCTAAAAGCTGTCTGGACTATGGATTTGCTTCATTTCTGGCCATTAATTCCCAACCATCAAAGACTTTTCCATATAGAAGGAGGACACTATTTGCTGTGGTACATGCTCCTGACTAATAAATATGTCCTGAAACGCCCCTGGACGGGATTGTCTGTTTCATACAAGCATCTGTTTTCTGTTTTTCACTCTTAGAGTGTGGTTTCTGCCTGGGCACCCTGAGGCTACTTAGATCCAGAACCAACTATGAGCAGGTGGAAACTGCTCAGATGTCTTATGGCCTGCACTGATCTTAGAGCCAACCCTGGCGAGGCGGGTAGCCCCCAGATACTGTGCAGTGGTGGCTAAAAAGGAAGTCAGAGCACTCCTGGGATGGACAAATGCCAGCTGCTTATTGCAGATGCTTTTCTACTCAATGGCAGCATGGCCTTTTGATCACATTTCCCTCTGAGGCTGAAGGATGGGGCCAAGGAGCTAATAAAATACAGTACTGGTTGATAGAATTTGCCCACCTCTGCTGGGCTGAATATCAGGTTTGTCCTATTTTCTTCCTCTTCCCTATACCTCCTATGGGCATCCATAATCTACTCTGGTTGTCCTCCCTTCCTTCAGCAACTGAGTTGTAAAGTTCCTGGTATTTCCTTTAGGGTGTGAGAACTTAGGAGGAAAGAACCAACATGCTACAGTAAAAGTGAAAGTTTAAGGAATCTTAGTTCTTCTCTTCGGATCTGGGGAATGAGCACATGTGGATATTTTTTCTTTTACTGAAGGATGTCTTTAAGCCCTAGTCCTAAAGAAGGGCTGTAGTGTAAACATATCATGTGTAACTATAAGGAAGAAATCAGTGGGAAAACGTAGAGAAAATGTAAAAGGCTTGCAGAGATCTGCATATCTGGTGTTATAATATTAGAACAGAAACAGTGATGTATGAATCATTCATGGCCATTCCTTGCCCTTATGGTTTTGGTAACAAATGCCACTGTCTGAAGTAGAACAGGAGCACAATTTGTGTCCTGGTATTGAAAGAAAATTTTCTTGGCAGAGGGGAAATCTTCTAGGGTGATCAACAGGTGTGGAAAGGTGGGAGGGGACAGCAAAAGAAGGTTGAAAATATCAGAGATCTCAGGCTGAAGTATGCTGAGGTAATAACACTCTGCACTCAGTTTACCAGATTAAGATTTTGCTGCTGCCATCACCTTCCTGGGTATTCACTGTTGGTACCGTCACAAACACATAGACATCAGGCATCACTGTTCCAGATGGTCCATTTGCACTCTTGGTGAAGCACAAAAATGTGGGCCTTTCCTCTCTTGGGTGAAAGATCAGGCATTGCTGGCTAGAGGCTGCAGCAGCATGCAGCATGCCGGCTGCACTTCCCATGGTGCCTGCAGGGTTGGACATTTGCCATCTTTGGGGAGTAGACAGGGACAAAGTAGTCTCCTGAAATCCAGGCTGTTGGTTCATTTTCATAGGAGAAATAATACTTTTAGAAGGAATAGATATTTGAAAAAACACCAGCTTTGCACATCTCTCCTTACTACCTACTGCAGGGAGCTTGAGCAAGGCTGAGCTGCTTCAGACATGCCTGTGTCTCAGATAGGTTTCCCTAGACAGCTCCTGCTGCTTTCTCACAAGAGCCTCTGAGCCTTCTGAGTAACCTGGCTGAGTCCTGGACCCAGGTGTGCTTGTTCAGAGTGCCTTGGGCACTTTCAAGTCAGATTCCTCCTACCCCCTGCTCCTCTGCTGCCTTGGGACAAATGTCTGGGTTTTTTACTGCAGGTCACTTATCTTGAGCTATTGCTTTTTTTCCTGTCCACTTCTCTTTGCTGCCTTGCACTAAGTGAAACCAATATATTGATATATTCAGGTGTCCTGGTTCCCAGATCAGCATGGAAGTATTTGTGAATAATTGCAGCTCACCTCTGATTCTGTCTCAGAAAGGAAAAAGGGGTGCATTGCAGTGAGGGGAAATTCTTGTGGGTGAAAGCAAGATTGAGTGCATGGTATGAGGAGCAGAATGTGATATCTGTTTTTAGGGGACCTAATTCTGCCTTTCATAGTTACATAGTGGAGTTTCCCATGACGGCTGCAGAAACCAGTCTTATTCTTGCACCTCAATGACTACCTCGACCTGATAACATTCTCATCACTCCCCAGTATCTGCACCCTCTGTATTACAATTCGGCCTGTTAAGTCACCTGGGATTAAAGTACACTTAGTACACTTCCTCCAGTGCTCTTCTGCTGCTCCTTGTCCTCTGTAGTGAACAACTCTGCACTCTATTAATGGCCAAGCAATCATCTAGCCTTACTAGCACTAAGAGACTGTGTGTCAAACGTGGCAGAGGCTGGAAATACTTCTGTGTTTTGGCAATTTTAATGTTGAAGGCATTTTATTCCTTTTTCTAAAAGAGTGAATCATGCTGCTGACTCTAATCTTCACTGCATTTTTCCCCTCCCATTTGTCCACATTCTCTCCACCACAGAGGATGAGAAGCACTGTCCCGTAATCAAATAGCTGTTTCAAATCCACCAGTAAATGTTCTGCAGGCCACCAGTGGCCAACAAATCTCTGGCAGGGAAACCTCCAGATGAGGAAAAAAACCCAAAAAACCAAAAAGATGTGCACAATAAGGCTGAAAACCTGATTTTAAAGCCTTGAGCTTCCAGTATGATCATGCCTTTCATTCATTTTCTAGCATTCAGCTGTCTCACAGGGGAAAGCTGTAGTCCTTTAGCAAAAGGATAGCCTTGTCACAGTCACTGCCTTGTTTAGTTTCAATCAGCTTTGGGGAGTTGATACCACTTCAAAATTGATAATATCGGTGTAGCTTGCAGCTCTGTGTGTATAAATGAGGGATTACAGTGATGTAGTGGCCATAAACACCAGTTACGCGGTTGGAACTAAATCATACCTTTCATTATATCAAAAAACTGTTGCGCATGAGACCCAGTCTTGGAGAGTAATTTTAAACCAGCTTGAACTTATATAAAAATAAAACTGAGAGAGTTTTCATCAAATAAAATGTGTTTGGTATTTGTTAATCAGGACAGGTACAAACAAATCCAAAGAGGGTCTCTGAAAATGAGGTAAGATTGCATACATAAAGGATTTCAGTAGCTCAGATAAATCAGTTATAAAACTTCTAATTTAAACTAATGCTACCTATATTTGGACAGTGAGAATTAATGGGCTGCAACTCTACTGCAAGGAAAATGTTACCATTGGGGATCTAATCCAAGAAATCTGTCCTTTCTCAGTTCCTCAAAAGCAGTTCAGTCTCTTTTAATTACCCTGAAAACATCAAATTACCCGTTAGCCCAGTGGTTCTTTGCACAATGCTGCAAATTCATTTTCCAGTGGTTGAAATAACTGATGTAATGTGTTAACATTTCTCCATAATCTCCTAAATAAATTCAAATCCACTGTTAAAATACCTCTGATTGCAGCTACAGTTTGATACAGGTATCCCAACAAATTTTAAAAACTCTTTCTCTTGACATATTTCTTTCTAGGAATGACCAATGGAGAAGCCAATAGATTTCTATAAATCACTGTTGGATGAAAACAAGCATAAAAGGGAGACTTGAAGTTGTTTAATATTACAGATGTTTTGGAGCTCTATTCAGTAGTTGGCAAGTCACACAAAGCTGCTCTGAATTCTTTATAATCTAGACACAAAGATCATTGAACTCTGAGAGAACCTCTGGGCATTTGTTCAAAAATATGTTGGCTTCTATTTACCTCTTTCTTCATTTGTATCTATCAAATGGCTCGATATATAAATAAAGCCCGGGTGTTCTTATTAGCTAAGGCAGTATTTCATGAAGATTAATACCAGCAGGTTTTGTAAGATACATCTCTATTCAAGGCTGGAGTATGTTTTGAATTAATTTCATCCTGTATATGAATCAGGTATATTCTACTTCAGTTTTTATACAGCTGCGGCATATAGGAGGAACCTGTAGTGGTTAATTCTAGTCCCATCATCCTTCTTCAGGAAAGCACTTTTAACCCTAAGCATCTGCATAATCCCATTGACTTTAATAGGAGTACTCATGTGCCCAGGTATATTAAAGTTATAATTGAAAACAGCACCTTGATTTCCCAGGTCCTAAGTGACATACATAGCATTTTATTAAACAGGTTTATTTAAATATTACCTCATGCATATGTTATGAGTAAATCTTCCTAGTTCCATAAAATCAGGTTTATTGTTATTGAGTAAAAAAAAAAATTCACTTTTTACTTTTCTTTGCCTCCAAAGCAGGCTAAAACTCTCACACTAAACTGAAAATATTATGTTGGTTAAAAGTACTTTGCCAGTGAGCCAAAACACAGCAAAAGATTAATCTGATATTGGTCTTAATAGAATAATGGCAAAGGGATTTAATGGGATTAATAAACTGACTGAAGAATGCTTTGGTCAACTACCAACTAGAAATCCAACATCCCGTGTAAGAAATCTCTACATTTGGCTAATTTTGCCAATGTTAAATTGATTGTTCAAGTGATCCCAGCTTTGGAGTCGTTGAGTGTTTTTTTCCTGTATAACATAAACACCCTCACAAACAGAATCCCTCCACTGAAGCACTAAGACTGTGATGAAACTAGAGAATGGAGAAAATAATATAGATAAGATTTTACCAGATCACACACAAACTGTTTGAGGCGCTCCACTGTGATTTCATTCTCATCCTGCGGAAACTTTGCCTAGCGTGCTCTAATAATGGAAATGTTTGGATTAGTCTACATTCAGTCCATTTGCCTCAGCACCTCACCAAATGTGAGCTACACCATCGGTCTAGATGACTAACTATTTGTAATACAGTTGCAGCTTTCTTGTAGCTGTGGCAGTCTGAGGTCATTAGTGAGGCAAGGTTTGTGGAAGACACATTACTAATGCCTTAGACCAACTGATCTGGTTGGAATAACTAAAGCAGCTTTTCATCTCTTCCATGGAATAGACCAGAAGCGTACTAGAAGCTATTTGCTCCCATCCTCCTTTGTGCTCACCTGTAAGGACAGAGTGGTTGTATCAGCTGAAGCTCTAGGCTGAAAGTCAGCAATGACCATATTTTGAGATTCACTGGAAGTGCGTGACTGCTGGGGGAGGCAGCTTGAAACTATTGCACTGCTAAAGAACAAAATGAGATCACTTAGGCATCTTGAAATCCACACATAGAGGACGAAGCAGTCCTGTTAGCAGGCAAGGATTGAAAGTTAAAAAAAAAAAAAAGGAAGATAATAGACTATTGTCAGAGAAAAGAACTCGGGCAGCTGCAGAGGTGCAGACCTTTCTGTGTTTTACACCAATTGATGCTCATTTTAGCATAGCATCTACGTGTTTTCTGACAGGATAACTAGCAAATACACGCTCAACTTTGAGTATACCTTCCTGGACCCTTTCATAGTGCTTAGACTGAATATATACGTCTAGATTTCTTGTTTTGTTTTAACAACAGAAACAACAGGTTTCCCTGCTGTTGTAGGTTTCTGAGAGCCTGAGGGATAAGTACTGCATCACTACTGATCTGATTAGAAATCTCAATGCACTGGACTTCTAACAAAGAAACTTTTTTTTTCCCCCAATATATGAAGCATTTGGGTATGTTCAGTTACTGTCAACAAATGTCAAAAGATGCAAATAATTTTTAACTGTATGGCTAAAACATAAATACCTTGTTCTCTCAGCAGCGTAGCTCTTGATCTTGACCCCCACCAACTCTGAACCCATTGGAGTTCTTTAGACTAAACAAGAGCTGAATTCCTAGGGTAGAAGGTACTGTAATAAAATCAAGTATCAGAACACAATCAGCTCACATTAGTTTAAGAATTTAGCCATTTTTCTCCTTAGCTATTGTTTGCTGGTCACCCTTAAATTTAGAAGAAAGAGGCTGGGTTCATTTCACTGACAGCCCCAAGAAATGCATTGATGTCTAAAGAGTACTACTTCGGGAAATTTTAACAAAGAAAAGGGGGACCTTAGCCTCTTAAATCATTTTGGGAGACCAAGAGAAGCCAAAACCTGAAGGATGCCCTAACATCCCTCCCCCTTTCTTAGGAGAACAGGCAGCGTGAGCATCACTCGCTTTTCCTATGATATGAGGGCATTCAAAAAGGTGGTGTAGGGGCTGGGGGTGTAATCGTAAAGCCAAAATTCCTCGAGGCTTGGGAGCTGGGGGGCAGGCGGCTCGGGAGGGCGGCTCTGGGGGCGCTGCCGTGCGCGGCCACCGGGGGGCGCTGCCGCCCCGCGCCCATCCCCGCGACATCCCGGCCGGTCGGCAGGAGAGGGACAGTTTTTTTTCTCTTTGAGGTCCCGTCATTCCTGTATAAACAAGTTACGTTCAAGTGTTTAGGATATAAATTACGACCATGCAGGCTTGCCTCGGAAAGAATGTAAACACAGCACTGTGGTCGGAGCAAACTCTGAAACTGACTTTATAATTTATCACAGGCCCTGAGAAGCTCGGGGAAGAAAAGGGCACGTTTGAGCATAGATATATGTTTAAAAAGATGAAGAATTTTATCTATGGATATAATTACGTAAATATTTTATATGTGTATGTGTATATATGCAATCATTAAGGTTGAAAAAGACCTCTAAGATGGTCGAGTCCAACATTCACCCCAACAATATGCACGTATATAAATATGACATTTTTAAAGAAACTTGTGCTTTTCAGTTGTCGGGTGAGGGACTGGGGAGAACCGTGCTGCGTGGCAGGGATGACCCGGCTTGCGTGTCCCCTCAGTGGGAGGGGACAGGCTGCTCGGGGGGCTGGCTGGGTCACAGCCGTGGTCGTGGTCACCGCACGGGCTGAGGTGAGCCGTGTCCTGCATGTGCGGAGCATCCCCTGCGTGTGCGGGGCATCTCCTGAGGGGATTGATCACACGGACTTCAATCTGATGGATCGAGGACATTTCATTGAGCTTAGCTGTTTCTTTATAAATCCTTTTTGGTTACATAACTGGGTGCCCACGAGGATACCTACAGTGTATTATTGGTTAAAGGTAGCTGTCCATAAAGCTATTACTAATATATTACTGGTTAAACTACCGCACATGCTAAGAAACCAAGTTACACTAAAATTAACTATGTTGATAGTTCTCTTTAATTGTTTTTCTTTCAGCTGGCACTCATTCCCACCGAACCATCTCTTGTATTCCTTTCAGCTGCTTATCAGAAGGCTGTCTTTTCTCTTTTCTCCTCACCGAACTGGCCTTCGTTTATCTTTCAGTTCTCTGTTTCTAGGCCTTCTTCTCTGTAAGATGTTCCCACAATCTCCTGCCTGTGCGGAGCATCCCTCTGCGTGTGCGGGGCATCTCTCTGCGTGTGCGGAGCATCTCTCTGCATGTGTAGGGTATCTCCTGCATGTGGGGAGCATCCTCTGCCCGTGTGGGGCATCCCACTTCGGGTGCGGGGTATCCCCTGCATATGCGGAGCATCCTTTGCGTGTGCCGAGTATCCCTCTACGTGTGCGGGGCCCGGGGATCAGGCGGTTGGGATCTGCGGGATGAGCAAGGAAGTAGGTCCCGGAGCCCAGCTCCGCACCTCTGTCGCTCATCCCTCGCAGGGCACGGTGGCATCTTGGGGACAGGGTTTGTTTTGCCTGGGGTACTTGTGTGTGTGTGTTTGTATTTTCTTTTGTTTCTCTTTTTTTTTTTTTTTCCCAACTCCATTCACTGACCACGCCATTCTTGGTCCCTCCCCTTATCAAGGCACAGTCTTATCGCAGATCTTTCTCGTCGCCCCTGTCTCGTGACATTCCCTCCCAGGTGCACAGGGGCTGCTGTACCCGCGGCTGGCACGGGGACACCTGGAGGCAGCTCTAGACAGTGGGAAGGGTGTTTCGGGCCAGGGGGAGCCTGGCCCCTGCTGCTTTTGCCCCCATCATCCCGGTAATTTCCCCCGTGGGAAGTGGGTGAGGGTGGGCAGCGCAGCCCAGAGACCACGGCACTAACCACCTCGGGTTAACCCCTCGCTCACCTCCTCCTCCAGCGGCCGGCGGATTTGGAATTGCAGCTTCAACAGTCTTGGATGCTGGGGTGGAAGAGTTTTTCCCAGAAGGAGACAAGAAAAAATAAGGCTCTCTCCAGTGCATAGTCGTTTATATACATTTTATTGGAAAAAAAAAATTTGTACATCAAAATATTTTGGCAAACTGTAAAAAGTATACGTAAGTGCAAATATATTCTCCTTTTAAAGCAATAGTGTGTGAGTATACACAAGATTTATTTAAAATATCTTTTTAAAAAATACTGTGGTAGAAAACAACTTTTGTAAAAATAAAACACAAAACATTGTATTGCTGCAATACTGGAAAACACGGAACTTTTCTTAAAGTCTATACAGGAAAGGGCTAAACAATACTGTTTTAGTAATATTGATCGGTCGGTGCTGAAGTCCATACAAAGTGTCCTTGGTAGAGCTCAGGGAGAGGAAAAAAAACCCAAACAACTAAATTTACCACCAGTGCAACGGAAGGGGAATCCTCGCAGGTGCTGAACTGGGAGATTTATTTTTCCCAATCAAAGGCACTTTCTCGTACGAAAAGATATCGAATTATTCCCCTTCTCGAAGATCATTTGTTTAGATCACAGAAAGGCCATTTAGGATTGAGGTGGTCAGGCTTGGCATAAGGACTCGGAGGTCCCACCTAACCCAACACGTCACATAAGGTATTTTTCTTTTAGGGAGAGCTTTGGTTGTACGTGTCCTTCAAGGGCTGGAGGGGGACCGAAACCGCTGCTTCCTTAGGTGATTTTGCTACGTGACTCGTGTACTATCAATGCTATCAGAGTGCACATTATATTTAACCTGCGTGGGTCCGTCTATACGTCGACTCCGCTCGGTGCCCCCCGATTGTCTCTGTTGGGGCGTCGCCTTCACATCACACAGGGCTTGATGTCCTGGCAGACGCTTTGGTGGTGGTGGTGGTGGTAGTAGGATCCACTGGCGGACGGGTGAAACGAAGAAATGCCGTTAAAATTGAGGACGAAATCTTTCCTGTCGCACACCGGGGAAGGGTGATGCTGGTAGCGAGGCAACCCCACTGCAAGAGAAGGAGAGAACAAGAGCTGCTCAGCGGTCGGGTGGCTCTGGCCGGGCGGAGCGACCCTTTCTCCCGCACCCGCTGCGGGGACGGGCTGCGTGCGGCGAAGCTGACACGTTGCTTCGCTTCCCGAGGTCTCCGCTCCCTCCTGCAAGGTTGGGGACCCCCCTCTCTAGCTTTCCTGGACTGGGCGCTCCCCCAGGGCGAGGTCTGACCCTCTTGCGGAGCTGAAAGAGCGGCTGGTCCCACCGCCCCGAGCGAGGAGGGCGACGGGGAACCTCCGGAGTCCCCCATCGCCCCCGAATGGGCTCTGGACCGCGCTCCTACGAGCCCCCGTGCTGGCTCTGCGGGGAGGTTATAAGCCGCACGGGCTGGGGAGAAGACGGCTCGCGGAGGCGGGTACCCACGCGCGCGCGTCTCCCGCATCCCGGGTGCGCGCTGTCCCCGAGCATCCCTCCCGTGCGAGCGCGCTGCCTCTCCGCCTGCGGGCTTATCGGTGCGGGGGGCTGGGGCTGCATCTGCGTAAGGTGTAGGGGAGGCAGTGCGCGTGTGCGTGTGCGTGTGCGTGCGAGGAGAGGGTGCCGTTCGCTTGCCCGCAGCCCTTTGAACCAGGTGCCCATCTTTTCTCCCTCTTCCCCCTCCCTACCCCACTCCCAGGAGGTTTTTGCTTTTGATGTGAATGACTGCAGGTTGAACCCCAACCACGATCCGTTTGCGCTTTGATATTGTATTTATTTCCGCGTGTACGAGCGTGCACCCCTTTTCTTGTGTGCGTGCTTTCTTAAACGTAGCACACAGACCGAGGACATCCTAACGGTTCATCAGCAACAACACAAACGCATCCACGACACCGACAAAAATGACCTTAAAAGTTCCCATTTTTATTTCCCACAGCTTAAGGCCGCCTTTCAGGGGACAAAGTCCCAGGGCCGCGTGGGAGACACCCGCCCCCCCCCGGGCCGGCCCGGCCCCAGCCAGCGCCGTGCTGGGGATTTTCAGTCTGGCAGGGCTCCTACTGGATCCGGCGGGGAGGGGGAGCGCTGCCTGAGCGAGGTCTGCAGGGCAGAGCCAGAGGGGGATTGGATTCGGCGTGTGGATGTCAAACTCGGCTAGCGGGATCCTGTCAAATGTGACCGAGGGTCAAGGAAAAAATTTTTTAAAAAAAAAAGAGAGAGAGAGAAAGAAAAATTTAAAAAAGTAAAAAAAGAAAAGAAAAAATACAAAGGAAAAAGAAACTACCAAAAGAAGGGGGGAGGGAAACGTTCCTGGTTTTCCCCAGGGTGTCGGAGCCGACCCCTTCGGCGGCGCGCACAGCCAGTCTCCTCCGGCACTGTCCCCTCCTTCACCCCGCAGAACTCACTTTATAAAAGTGATTATTTCGCTGGATTTCCTCGGCTTTCTAATAACCCTGCTGGTATGCTCGCCATAAACCGGGGCACTTTATTACAATCCTGATTCAATCATTTAGCAGGATTTAATAGTGTGCGAAAAAAATCCACTCCACCCCTCACCCCCCAGCTTCAAAATCCTTTTAGCAGAACCGAGCCTCCTGTTTCCAATTTCTGGTTCTCTTATTCCTGGGTGTGATGCGAATTCAAGGTTTTAAGTCAACCCTGTCGCTGTCACGACTAGGCGATTATTGACCGATTTCCTCCGAATTTGCTTTGCTTTTAACTAAAAGAGAGGCGAAATACGTGTGCTACTGCTTCTGTGGGGAGAAGAGAAGAAAGATTATTGGTGGCAATAATTATGAATGAAGGAGTTTGGATCGTTTTTCTCCATCTCCTTTCACTCTACTAAAATGTTTGAGACACAGACTTTTAACGTAGCACACGAATGAGGATTATATCCACGCAAAAAAAACCCCCCAAGCTTAAACCGCTGGGTTTATGGTGTTTGGGTTTTGGGGTTTTTTTTTCAGTCAGTCAAGCAAGACAAGGGGATGGTTTCCACTAAAGACCTGGGCCCAGATCCTGGAGATGGAGAAAATAAGAGGAGAAACGCCGTTTTACAAAGTGGTGGCATTAAATCTGAGCTGCTGGAAGCGGACGCTTGTCGTCGGCGTTAAGAAAGCGTCCATGGGTCTGATAGTTTGTACACCCGTCCTTGAACAGAAACAATTCGTATTTAAACCCCAGTCTTGGAAACAGTGGTGGAGGCTTCTTGGGGGACCAGATCCCTTCCTTTATCTCCTTCTGCTATCTGTTTTCAAGAGCTGTTAATCGGGCGATTCGAAAGGAAGATTTCTCTTCCAGGAATGGCTTTTCCCACCTCGGGTGTCTATGAGGAGGAGGTGGGGGCAGCCGCCTCCCAGCCCCGCTCCTGGGGCCAACCCCTATCCCGTGGGCCACCAGGAATGAAACAAGGAGTAAAACACCACAAGGAGTAAAGCAAACAGACGGGGATAAAATAAATAAAAAAAAGAAAGAAAAGAGAGGAAAGGAAAAGAAAGAAATAAACAAAAATATTCCAAGCAAACATATTCCATGTAATAACAAACAACAAAGCAAAGAAGAAATTCCTAACGGTAAAGGTGCGTATTTCAGCAGAGGATGCCCTTGTGAATCCGCCGGATTCCCAAACCACAAGGAAGGCCGACATGAATCCCTGAAAAGTGGGTTTAAGCCTCCACAGCAGAGCCCGTGGGCACGGAGGAGCCCCTCTGGGGTGGCATCGCGCCGCCGCAGCCGAAACCACAGTCAGACGGAGACCCGCTCCGCAGCCGCCTCTCCCCAGGAGCCACATCGGGGCTATTTAGGGTTTGAGGTTGTTTTGGCTTCGGTTTATTTTTTATTAAGGGAGGAAAAAAATGCAACCGCATGGTCTCCCCTGAGACTCCAAATGCCTTCGGCGGCGATGGCAAAGCGGCTTCCCTGGCGACGAGGCTCCCAGGTCGCCCTCCCCTCGGCGGCTGCAGGCGGAGGGGGGGGGGGGCCGGGACAGGCTGCTGTGCTCGCAGAAGGACACGAAAGTGATTGACAGGCGCCCAAGGAGGGGGCGGGAAGGGACCCAGAGCCGCGGGTCGCCTGTATTTGTTACTTGTTGAAATTCCCATAAAATTGAACAAGACCCCGCTCTCATAGGGGTTAAGTCAGGCTAAAATCCTCTTCGGTGTGGTCCAGCCCAGACTGTCTTTGTTTGCTTAACCTCTGGGACCCACGTTTAAAAGGGCTATTTGGAAAATTTCCCCGTAAGAGCCCAACATCTTTTACCCATTTTTGTGCTCGGATTTTTCTGAGCAGACATTGTCTGCGACCACTGGCCGTGGGGGTGGGAGACAGAGACCAGAAAACTCTTTTCCCTCCTCTCGCAGAAATACACTGGATCAGCTTAAATCGTTCTCGCTTTTTTTTTTTTTTCCACCCCAAGACAAGCGTGGGGATTTTCACCCCCGCAGGGCTCGGGGGTTAATATTTAACGCCTTTTTTGATTACCCCGCGGTTCACCGAGTCCTGCTGCGCTCCCCGCTAAGCGAAGCCGAAGCCTGCGGCTTCTGTGAACCTGGATGGAACAAGGACGGAGCCGGGAAAAAGCCGTGACGGAGCCGAACCTGCCTCGAAGCGCTCCTCCTCGGAGCCCGGCGAGGAGGGATGCTCGCAGCCCTAACCGCAGCCCGTCCCCTCCAGCCTTTCCCCCCCCGTCCCGAACAGCTCCAACCCACGCGTGTTTGCCGCCCTCTCGCAGACCATGCCTATCTTTTTTCTTTTTTTTTTTCTTTTTTTTTCCTACGCCGTGGAGGTCGGGAGTCCCCCGCCGCCCCCTCCCGCGCCCCTACCTGAGAGGTCGTCGCGGGGGCTCTGGTGCAGGTATCCCTGCTCCAGGGAGTAGGAGGGCACGCTGGAGTGGAGGCCGGAGGAGGCCCCGTTGGCGGCGGGGATGCCCTGCTGCTTGATGTAGGGCGAGGCCCCCGAGGCTGTCCAGTGAGCCGAAGGGCTCGTGTAGGGCGAGTGGCACTCGATGGCGCTCGCCACAGCCGGCGAGGAAGGCACGGGGCTGCTGCTGCTGTCGGGGCCGTACTCCCCGTTGGCAGTCACCGGGCAGCTGGCCATGTAGGTCGAGCCGGGGTTGGGCGACATGTGCGGGACGTGGTGGCCGCCGCCGAGTCCCTCGTAGCCGCCGGCCATGGCGTTGGGCATCATGTCGAGGTTGTAGCCGTTGGAGTGGCAGGCGAGGGAGGCGGGGGGCGCCTGGAAGTCGAAGCCCTGCGGGAGGATGGAGGCGCCGAAGCCCAGCCCGTTCATCATGCGGTACATGGGCTTCAGCGCCTGGCATTTCCTCCTGAAGCCGCGGGGCCGCCGTCGGAAGGAGCCCTCCTCGAACATGAACTCGCTGGCAGGGTCGATGGTCCAGTAGTGGCCCTTGCCCGGGCGGCCCAGCCCCTTGGGCAGCTTGATGAAGCACTCGTTGAGGGAGAGGTTGTGGCGCACGGAGTTCTTCCAGCCCTGGTAGGAGCCGCGGAAGAAGGGGAAGCGGGCCTGCAGGAACTGGTAGATCTCGCTGAGGGTCAGGCGCTTGGAGGGAGAGCTCTGGATGGCCATGACGATGAGGGCGATGTAGGAGTAAGGGGGCTTCTCGGGCCGCCGCAGCCCGGAGCTGGCCTTCTTGCTCTTGGAGGACGCCGCCGCAGCCGAGGAGGAGGAGGAGGTGGAGGTGGAGGAAGAGGAGGCGGAGGTCTCCAGGGCGGAGGAGGGCGGCCGGCTCATCTGGAGAGCTCCGGGAGCCGGGCTGCGGGAGCGGAGAGGGACGGGGGGCTCCAGCCGCTGCTGGCCGCTCTCGGTGGTCATCTGGCGGAGGGNGGGGGGAGAGCGGGGCGGGGGGGTCGGTGGGAGCCGCTGTCCTGCGGGCGCCTCCTCAGCGCGGCGGGGCAGCGGCGGCGCCCTGCGCATCCCTCCTCGCCGTCCCTTGCGCAATGGCTCCTCTGCTTTCCGCCGGAGCCGGGCGCTGGAGGGATGGACCGGCCCGGCCCCGGCTCCGGCCCCGGCCCCCGCCCCCCGCGGAGGCTCCGCTCGGCGCCGCTTCCTCCTCTGCCCCCACCTGGGCACCATCCCTAATCCGGCAAGGGGAGGAAGCGCAAGAGCCCCCCCCCCAATCTCTTCCGCGCTGTTATTCTTTCATATATACTTTTTTTTCCTAGTGCGACCGCCTATCGCTTCCTTCAATCTTGGTCTTTTTTTTTTTTTTTTTAATTCCGCAGACTCTCCTTATTCCGGCCAAGAAATCAGCAGAGATAGAGAGAGGGAGTGAGGAGCAGAAGCGGGGAGGGGGGAGAGACCATCCCCTTTCCAGCTGGCCTCTGTCCACCCGTCATCTGGGGCAGGAGGCGCTGCTGCCGCTACTGCTGCCGCACCATCCCGGCTCGTCCTCTCGCTGCCGGCCCCGCAGCACGCACAGATACAATTTACCTCGTCCTCGGGGGCTTTCGTGGCCCCTCAGGCCCTGGTCTGCCCGGGGAAGAAGGGAGCGGGTGCCAGCCCGGAGCTGCCCTGGGGCTCACGGGCACCGGGCGCGGGAGCGTCTGGGGAGGTTTGACCGCCCTGTGGAGCCCCGAGCAGCCGTGTCTGCTGCTCCTCAAGCCTGCCTCAAGCCACTTTTATTAAAGACTTCTCGCTACCCCTTGCCACCCTCCCCCTACAGAATGTAATTCACTTTATAAGGCGGCAGTGCTCGGGTCCGAGGATGCTCCCGCCCCCCGGAGCAGCGGGTGGGTCGCGAGCGCCGTTCGCCGTAGGAAACGGGGCGCCGGGGATGAGGGGTTGGGGGGGATTACAGGGAGAAGAGCTGCCCCAGGAGGCACAGGCCAACTCCGGGTCATGGAGGAGGCTCCGGGATCAAACTGGAGACGGAAGGAGGATGGCGGCATAGCGGACAGGGATGTTGGACCAAAGGCACGGGGGTGGGAAGGACCCGGGCGCAGCGGGACGTGGTGTGTGTGTGTGTGTCTGTGTGTCCGTCTGTCTCCAGCGCAGCTTCGTGCTGAGAGCTCGCTGGTGGGTACGGGCAGGGAGGGGGTGGGGCTGGTCCCAGACAGTGACCTGCAGTTGAGTGGAAGCAGGCTTTTTCCATCAAACTCTGCCTGGATACCACACACAGAGCCCAAGTGTCAGTTTACTGCCCTGAGCCCGGCTCCTTTTCCCTAAGCTCCACAGTAATTAGACAAAGAAAACCTAAATTAACTGAACAGGCGTCGACAGCTTCCTCCAGATCACCAGTGCTACATACATGGGAATGTGTCCGAAAATGGCTTGATTGTACCTGAGGATCAGCTAAGAAAAACACTGCCAAGCCCAGCAATGTTTACTAGGCATTTTTAATAGAAAAAAAAATGACCATCCTGTCGATAGACCATGTTTACCTTTCCTGAGGCATATATTTAGATTGTTTCTATCGTAAATATATATATATATATTCTATCTATCTATCTATCTATCTATCTATCTATCCATCTATCTATCTTACTCTTTTTTCCTAGAGCGGCAGGGAGGCTGACATGTGATTCCTGATCTCGTTGTAACGATCTATTGGGAATATTAAATATATATATACATAGATATATGTGGTTTTACATGTAAACATCCTTCCCTCCTCAAGACAGGCAAGCGAGAGTCCTGTTTCTCCTTCTGCACGGGACACCCATCTATGTATCATTCTAGTCAGGAAGATCAACGTACTAATTGTAAGGGAGGGGGGCGGGAAGGTATTGCCTGAAAGTCACTGTAAGCCACCCCCGTTTCAGACAGCTCGTTTTGATCATTAATCTTCGACGAGCGGGAAGATTAATTTACTCCCGGCGCAGATGCCACGATACACGAAGGTGTCGCTACTTTCTCCACGAAACAGTACGGACAATGAAGCAAAACTGGGCAGGGCAGCCCTGTGACAGAGCCACATGCTGCTTCAGTCGCGACTTGACACAGCCCAAAGAGGAGAATCGGGGGTAAAACATTCAGTCAACAGACTTCTACCTGTTAGCAATATCATCTTTTTTTTTTTTTTTTTGAAACATAGCATTAAGAACCCTCCAATACCTGGTCCTGAGACTTTAAAAGATGGTTTGATGTGCCTATGATTAAACAGAAGTGCATTTGCTGTTTGATGGAGATGTTTATTTTGGTTAGTGTATCCATTTCTGAGCTGATCCCAGCTTTAGAGCACAACTGGTTTGTTTTACCAGAGTATACGGAAATTAAACTTTTTGGCAGATTTGGTTACTCAGATGTTGTTCTATAATCATCGTTTTTATTCTAGGAAATCTCTTCATTATTGCGGTTTCAGTTTCATGTTCATAACACAGTCCCCTCTGCTTCGTGGGCTAAATGAAATAACTTAGACTAAAACAGTTAAGAAAATGGGACACAAATATGAAAGATAAATGTTTACGGTTATCTTGGAGTCTTTTTTTTCCTTCTTCTTCTCTCCCACCCTGCCCTGTTCTTTCTTTCTTTTCTTTTTTTTTTTCATTTTTTTTCCTGTTCTCTTTTTTTTTTTAACTGCATGCTTCAGGCTCTTTCCTCTCCTCTGAGGTCCTGCAGATGAGAAGCGTTTTTTCAATTAAACCCGAGACTGAAACTTAAACAAATCCCTCCAGTACTGTAAAAGTGCGTTTCCTTAAGCCCTGGAGGATTTTCCTCCGACTGTCATTTGGAGGGTGCCTGGATTTAGATCTCGATCTGCAGCGGCTGACAGCGATCCCTTTCCGCATGAGGGGCATGCGGGCATTTTAACGAGCTGGAGGAGCCGAGCAGGGGGGATGTAGCCAGGCCGGGAGGGGAAGGGACCCGCACTGGTCCTGCCCCGTCCTGTGTGCCGCTCCCGGACCTCTTGACTTCTCGGGACCTCTGGCAGTAGCCGTGCGATCCCGATGTTTGTTTGGAGAGGTTTTTCCGTTTTATGTTGGCAAACCACCCCCACCCCCTTTTTTTCCTCTTGTGTACGAAATGGGTAGCAGGCGTGACTCTATAGACGTCTCCCTGCCATCAGGACCCTTCTCCCCATCTCCAGTTGAAGGGTTGTTCTCTCTTTCCTTTCCCGAGGCAGAGGAAAAGGGGAGACGGTATTCGAGGGGCTGAAACACCTCCCATCTCAAGGGCAGACAAGGACATCCACTGCAAACGCAAGGGCCTACCTCTCCTTGCGGGAAAAACAATCCAGCCGACCCCAAAAACACCCGCAGAGAAGGGGCATCCCTCTCACAGCGTTTTGTAGACGGTTACCTCAGGTATTGCCAGATGGGTTTGGCTGTCTTCCCTTGAAGACACCTTGGGATATTTTTCGGCAGTGCCTAGATGTGAGGGGAGCTAAGTCCAGGTCAGGACTCCTCCGTTAATGCAATCACCGTGAACTAGCCCGGCTGCACTTCTCCCTTTCCCCCCTGTTACACAGCCCTGTCCGGGGAGGCTTTGTTCGGTGTCTGAGGGCGGGGAGACAGACCAGGCGAGAGACAAAGTTTGGGCAAGAAACCAGCCGAGAAGCAGAACCTATTCGCCCTTTGGACAAGTGTTTTCCAGGGGAGAAACGGCCTCAGCAGGTGGGAGAAGAGGCGCCAACCAGCCCTCCCACGCTGGACACGCAGGACCCTGGATCCCGGGCACGGCACCTGAGCGCAGGGGGTGCGATGATGTTCTCCCTTTTCGGGCAGGCTCTGCTTTCCCAGGCGTTTGGTCTCTTCTGCAGGCTGAGGAGAGTTTCTTGGCTTTTAGATTTTCCACAAGGGCACCCACAGCCTAAGATTTCGATGCCACGTTGACCCCCTATCTCCACCCCCCTTCGCCCTCCTCCTTCCACGACTGCCTCCATCTCCTACATCCCATTCCATCCTTATCCCTGCACGGGAGCTGGGGCAGAAAGACACCTCGGTACCCTGAGTCGCCCACGTTCTGTCCGAGCTCGCCAAGCCCAGGGTTTAGCAAAGCCGAGTTCCAGACAGCGGGGCTGTGCTGGGGGGGCCGAGGGTGGGTCTGCCGGGACCCCGCGGGCTGCTTCTCACGCTACTTTCCACCGTGATCCCCAGAAACGGAGTAACTTGATGGAGGAGACCTCCTGCCCTGCAGATACCTGCACAAAGACACGCTCTGCGTGTAATTATAGCACCGATTTTGTAAGTGTTTCAGCCCTCCCCCCCCCCAAGTACTTCCACCAAGTGTTTGTGTGGGTAGACTTTGCTTTTCCTATGCCAGATGACAAAGTTAAAGATTTTATCCCCTCCCAGCTCCGCACAGCTCCAACTGAACTTCCCGGAGCATCAAAATAAACCCCCTACAGCGGTCAGGATATAGGTCACCTCTCTAAAAGGAAACACAACCCTTCCAAAAATATAAAACATCTTTTGACGTAAAAAAAAAAATACTCTTTTGTCTCCGAGCATCCTCTGTCAGTGTAAATAAAACGTGACAAGCACAGGGTAAAATAAGAAGCGGGATGTTTCGAGATGAGAGCAGAAGCAGCGCGGGCAGCAGGCAGCTCCGGGCAGGTGGAGGGGCTGCCGAGCTCCTGGGGAGGAGGGCAGGCTGCTCGCTGGCTCGGGAAGACGCTGAGAAAGAGATGGGATCCCGTCCCCCTCCCCGCCGCACATCCCGCTGGCAAAGGTCGCGAAAGAGGCAGCAGCGCCAGTGCAAAAGTCTTAGCGGCAGGTCCTTGTCGTGGGATTCATCGCGTCTCCGCAAGGCTGTAGGAAAAGCCGCCCCTTAATCCTGCTCCGCATACCCCACTGACAGCCGCGAGAAAGGCAGGCAGGGTTTGGCCCGAGATCTGAACACACGGCACCTTTTTGACTGGCTTCTCCCCCGCCCAAGTTTACATTCCGATCAAATGAGATTTCTGAATTTACACGTTGTCAATAATTCTCATGCGCGCTTCAACCTTAATTACTTTCCATACCATTTGCAGTAGACGAACGGTTTCAGCGGGGCTGGGGAGCCCGCGGTGCCCCCGGCTTTGGCAGGGGAGCTGCTCTTTTCTCCCTGCTCCCGACCCCCCCCCCCTCCGCCGCCTTCCTTCTCCAGCACCCTCTGCCCTAAAGACTCGACGGGGAGGCGTCCTCTTCCCGCAGAAAATCAGCGAGGGAAGCGGGGGGAGCTGGGTGGGACGCTCTGCATCTCGGAGCGGGGACACCTTAAACACCTCCAGGGAAGGTG
>WAAB01023178.1:246433-278244 GCA_013389865.1 Piaya cayana | reverse complement strand
AAAAAAAAAAGAAAGGAAAAAAAGAAAGAAAAAAAGAAAGAAAGAAAGAAAAAATAAAGAAAAAAGAATTGAAACCCCCCCAAAGTGACTATTCAAAACGATGCCCCTTTGAGGCTCTTGGAGCTGCAATGTCTCCGGGCGCCACGGGCACCGGGATGCGCCCCGGGGGAGCCCCCCGTCCCCCGCCGGCTCCGCTGGGTGGCGCTGAGCTCCCGGTGATGGGGGCTCCGGTCCCGCATCACCTGCCCGGGGAGGACGGCCTGGGGAGCCCCCACTTCCCAGAGCCCGCACCTCCCAGCTTCAGCTCCAGCTCTCCGATAGTCTCTGAGCTGGTCAGTTAAAAAGAAAAAAACCCAAACCTGTTGTTGTTGTGGCATTATTATTATTATTAATTTATTATTCACCCTCTACTCAGATGAATTCTGCCGCTGCATGGAGGTGAAGTGGGGTCCCCTAGACCTCGACAGTTTCGAAGATCCTCTTGTTTTGCTCTCGTGTCATCCCTGCTTATAACACCAGTCATCCCTGCTTCTTGCCACGAAAATAAATTCCCAGGCTGACAGGTGAAGAGGGGAAGTGAGCTGGGGCGAGGGGTTCCTGAGAAAGGGGTCCCATCCCCCTCACCCTTATCTGGACCCTCCCCATTGCCCAGTCCTCCATTGCTCCAGAGGGAAAACTCTCTCCTCGGGTTTGTTCCAGGGAAACAAAATATAGAATCATAGAATAGTTTGTGTTGGAAGAGACCTTAAAGTTCATCTAGTTCCAAACACCCTGCCATGAGCAGGGACACCTCCCACCAGCCCAGGCTGCCCAAGGCACCATCCAACCTGGCCTTGAACACCCCCAGGGATGGGGCAGCCACAGCTTCCCTGGGCAACACATGGCAGTGCCTCACCACTCTCACAGTAAAGAAATTCCTCCCTATGTCTAGTCTAAATCTGCCCCACTCCAGCTTATACCCATTCCCCCTTGTCCTATCACTACAAGCTCTCCAGATTTCTTGTAGTCTCTTCAGGTACTGGAAAGTTGCCATAAAGTCTCCTCGGAACCTACTCTTCTCCAGGCTGAACAATCCCAACTCTCTCAGCCTGTCCTCGTATGGGAGGTGCTCTAGCCCTGCTTATAAAGATCTGCAGTGCTTTTTAAACATGAGACTCACATCACACTTACATTATGTGTTCATCTTTAATAAAACTTTGAGAAGTTTTATTGTTTGGATTGAGGGGAGAGGAAGAGTGAGATTTGTTTTGGGGTTCAGGTCACACAGTCCTAAATAAACCCTGTGCTCTGGGGCTGGGCTGTGAATAGGGTCTATGTGAGCCAGAATTTCCTTCTGCCATGACTGAAGGGGGAACCTGGGTATCAGCACCCTGGGGTGGATAGGTTTAGCCCCCCCGGGAGAGTGTATGCACCCAGGTGCAGGTTGCTTTTTTCCTGACAGGACATTGAGGTTCTCCCTGTGCAGCCTGGCACCATGAAGGGAAAATGCAGCTGCTTGGATGAGAAAAGCCATTTGAACCACACGAGGGAAAAGGCAGAGAAATGTCCAAATCGACAGAGTCACAAAGGCTTTTTAATCCTCCTTTGTCAAAACAAATTAAGTTTGAAGGTGTGTGCTACGTGCAAAGCAATGGATCACTTCAAACACTAAATATATAGTAGTTAAATCCCTTTTCTATGCTTATTTTTTAGTCTCCAGGAAAACAAAAATGCAAATAGAAATCAAACAAAAGACAATGTATTTGAGGAAGAAGTTTTCCATTTCCTTTTACTTTTCTTTTTCTTTGTCCTCCATGCCAAAAGATTGTTGTCTTCTTCCCACACAGAGAACTCTGTCCTTTCTTTGCTATTGCATATACGGATGCCTATCTTTCCTTGAGCCACTACATGCAATAGCAGTATACTTAACCACTACATTAGCTCATTATTATCACTCTCCTTCTGGACCTATCCCTGCCCTTCACTTGTGTCAAAGCTGTTAAAAAAACGAGTGGACTGGGTAAGTGGGTAGGGTGATGGCACTGTCTGTGGACTGGATTTTTAGGTCTGCTAGGAAAGCAAGCCACCACCCATTCTCTGTATGGAAAATACAGCAGCTCTGCTGCTCCCAATGGTGCAGAGAATAAAATGTCCTGTGTGTAGTTATTCAGATCCTTCTGTTATTTGAATGAGGCTTTTTCCTCTTCTACTCTTCCTGTTCTCATGAAAAAAACCAAACCCTCCCCCCCAAAAAACCCCCCAAAACGCCTGTGGGTCTTAGTGGAGAAGGAACATATCTGTTTAACACAAAACATCACATCTTTCCCCCTCCAAGCTGAATCTCATTACAAACTCTCTCGGAGAAACGTTGGACCCAAAAGGACATGCCCTTTTCTCTAGACAAGAAGAATGCTAGTAGAGAAACTGATTGGAAGATTAAGCTGCTGCCAAAGTTGTCCTGCCAATAACTAATTTATTCTCAAAAGGATAAGTTATTCCAACTTCTGAAATCTGCAGTGTGGATCCAAGGGGAAATTTGGCTCAAAAGAGGTAGCACTTTCAGTCTCTGAGCTTCAGAGAGAAATATGAATCTCTTGGTAGAGGTGGAGTCACGTCATTGCCTTTAAAAGTTTGAGCCCTTGTAGCACTCTGCACCATTCATCTCAGCGGGACATCTGGGTGTAAAAATAACTAGCAGTGACATTTGTGCATATTCAGATTATGTCTCAGTGTTTGTCTTTCTTTTCAACCTGTCTCCAGTTTTAATCTAAAGTTATTTCTTCTCAGAGACTGAACTTAGCCCTGTGAAGTGACAAATCTCCAGCTGAAAGCTGGGAACAGGCTTATTATGAATTATGTAAACCCTAAATGGAACAACATAAAAACATTTATGTGTTGGGATATATACACAGATGTGTGTGTATATATATGTTTATGCACACATCCAACCCTTATGTATGTATCTCTATATGTTCATACTACATACACATATATGTACATGCATATATATATGTGTGTGTGTATATGTACATAGATACATGTGCAGTCAAGTTGTATTTGAAGCATCCTATGGGCCACTAAGTGATGTCAGGGAGAAAAACAGAGGTGAAATCTCAGCCAAAGCATTTTGAAAATAATGGTTAAGCATGAAGGAGGTTCGACGTAACTGCGTTTGTATTGGTGACCTCTGCTGTAGGTGAAAGTGATGTGATGGGGTATTTTCCACATAGGTGAATGGGTGATGCCTTTAGTTTACAGGGTTGGAGGAATGTGAGAGAAAAATGCCTTATTTGTGTGATTGCTTACTTTCCCCATGCATGCTGCTATCATTTGGGACTTCTGACACTTGTCATGATGGCATGTAGAAATTCTCATATTTGAAGGACTTTTGCCATCTTGACATTTCTTATCAGTGCTATCTGAGCGGCTCACCCAACATCCTGAATTGTTGACAAGCTGTCAGCTACCCCTGGCTAGATCTGGCAAGAAAGCAAGTTCAGCAGCAGCATGAGGGAAGACAGAAGAAAGACTGAGAAGAGTGAACTCAACAAAATAGCTCTTCAGAGTAAGGAAAGGTGTAAAAGCTTATGTGACCAAAGAAGCCAGTGCTAAACCCAAACCTTAGCTTGAAACTCAGAGCAATCTTGCTGGGCAGGATAGGAGGATTATTTCTTGTCCCGCTGGCTTTGATTTTCCACTCACTTCCACTGCTATAAACAAGGAGTAATTCAGCTAAGTTAATGAAATTGCATAAGTGCAAGTCTGCTATACCAAACCTAGTGAAGCCAATGGAAATTTTAGTGTGAACATAAGTAAAAGCAAAAAAAATACCCCAAAAAGCCCTTAAAGCCTTCCTCAATTTTGTATGTTATTTGTATATCAGCATTCATCAGTAGTGATATCTCACTGCTATTGGAACAATGAAAACGCATTAAAAAAAGTGGAAATGGCACAGTTATTTTTGGGTTCATGCCATTGGGTGCAGTCCATTTCTGTGGCTGTGAGTTGGTTCCCCATGAAACCACAATGAGAGGGTGTTCGATTGGCCTTGCTGTTAGGAGTTGGGGTGGAGTTTAAAGTAGCCAACAAGTGCATTAGAGAAAATAAATATAACTGGAATGCCTGGGAAGCTAGCTCAGCCAGAGCTAAAAAATAATTTGGACTGCTGTGAGAAGGAATATTTGAAGAAGTGATTCAATAGGAAAATGCTTGGATTGGCCAGTAATCCCTAGTGCTGAGCATATTTTTTTAAATATTTCTATAATTATATTATCACCAGCTACTGTGGGACAATTGACAAACAACATCTGGCCACAAAGCCTTTTCAGATTGATGGAAAAATCACTATAGCAGCAATTTAAATGCTTACTGCCAAAGAATAAAACAGCATGCAGCAATTGAGTGAAACTGAGCACACTCTACAGTCAAGTCTCCCCCCCTCAATTTCTAGCACAAGACTGCAAATCTCAGTTGGGTGACCGAGAGTAACTGCTTTCCTAAGGGGTTCCTGCAGTCTCTCCTGAACCATCAAAACCAGTGACACTTTTGCCTCAAATTTTGGTTGAACCTAGGCGAAGCTTAATGCATTCACAGCTGTTGCTCTGCTAAAAAAATGCACATTTCAATTACTGTTTCAGTATTTTTAATAAAACATCATTAGACTTAGAAAGCTAAAAAAACATTTGTTTGTTTCTATTTTTTGTTCTTAGCTCTTTTTTTTCTTCCTTGATTTTCTTCCTCTTTTTTTATCCCCCTGAAGTGGATAAATGGTGAATTAAAAGAAGGCATTGAAAATTGCTTCCAGTTTGTCTTACTTCTGAACATCTTCTGCGTATGCTTGATTTATAGGTTTGCTCAGATAATTCTGGAGTAAAAATAAAGACCCCACAGGTCCTCCTGTACATATATATAATTCTATACCCAACACTTATGAAGAAACATGGGTGGATGTTTACAACCCAAGCCATATGATTTTTTCAGTTTACATAGAACTGTTTAAAAGATCTGTTGTAAAAGCGAGGTGTATACATGAGTAGAATGATTACCTTTAAACTTTTGAAACTATAATTCAGCAACAATTTCCTTGTCTACAACTTTACAAGGCTGTAAATAGCCCCTGTGTGCATAATGAATTCTGACATCATAGGCCAGGGTTCTTATACACAGCAGGTTTTCCAGAACTTTTATTAGCAAGTTACACCTTGAGGCGAAACTAACCCCCCCAATTTTCTATTATAAATGTTACAATAAAATGTTCCTTTGAGTTTTCCTAGAGCAAAATGTTCCTTCTTTCTTCCCGTTCCAAGTAATTCTTTCTGCAGTGTATATGGATTTGATACAGTTAGATTACATGGAAAATGTGTTTTGCTGCAGACATATTGGATATTTGGTATTGTTACAAGGCATTTTTTTATGGCTAGGCTTGCAGGACCAACATAATAAGGTGATAAAGAATAAAATTTCTTGCTCTTTCAATACTATAGTCATGGCTGTTGCCATTCCTAGATGGTGCATGTATGTTGATCTTATTTATCCAAGCACTGGGTGTAAAAAGTTCCAGTATGTTACAAAAGTGGAATGGAAGGAGAAAGAGTCAAATATTTTTTAAAAAAAAAACATTGAAGTGATACAGGCAGAGACGGGCTTGCATGAAACTATTCCTTGTAGCCTATCTGTGTTTCTCTCCACCCACCATTGTAGCTAGCCCACCTAAGAGTGCTGTTCTAGGTTCATATGTACGACACCACAAAACTGATGCAGCTGTAGCGGTCTTTCTCCTCTGCATTCCTACAGTGTGGTACACAGTAAGGCCAGGCTTTGAGAACAGAAACATATTGGGCTAGATAAAATACTGGTTTATGTGTAATTTCCTTTTGATTGCTAGTGCCCTTCCTCACAGCTAGAAGCGATCTTGATTAGAGTAAAAGAAGAGACATCCCTTCTGTCCTCTGCATTGCTTCTGGGCAAGTCACATCAGTTTAGATTCCTGGTCAGTAGAGCAGAGAATTTGATAGGGATTCTTGAATTAGTCAAGAAATAGATACTTGTTTCTAATCACAGGCTTTACGTGTTTCCTGAATCATTTTGCATGCCTAGGTGAAAAATGCAAATGGTAGCACATCCTAACTGTGTAAGCTCTCCTCACAGTTCTTTCTGAACAGAAAAGGTTTAGTGACCAACACCTCAGTGTGCACTGGAACAAGAAATCTAGTCAAGGTGAATGGGTTTGTTCTTGCTGTCTGCCTTTGAAGGTATTTATACAGACAGCTGTTTACTGAATGTACAATGCTGCCAGGCAGCTATGCAAACAGCCCCTACTTCTGTTAACAACACTCTTCCCCCCGTATTTTAAGTTCTGTATGTTCTTCTTTGTTTCTGGGTCTCCTCTTGTCTGAATTACCATATTCCACACTGAGAGTACACATCCAAAGCAAAGGGTTTGGTTTGCATGGTCCCTTTGTGCTGTTAGGATGACAAGCTGTGGACAATACAGAGCCACTTTCACTTTGGATTCCTTTTCACCCGAGCCTGTGGAAAATCAGACTTCTCAGGTGAGATGATCAAGGCAAGCGTAGCCAGCAACATGCCTCAGTGGTTCAGGTGAGATGATCAAGGCAAGCGTAGCCAGCAACATGCCTCAGTGGTAGAGCTCGGATTGCTAAAGGCAGTAGAATTCACTGTGGATCTCTACCAGGAAATAGTTTTTCCAGCAAGCTGATACTGTTCTCCTTTACAGACTCATCAAGTGAACATCAAAACATCAAAAATGGTGAGTTTTCCTTGGCCCATTTCCTATGGTAGCAAAGCATCTTCACAGCATTGCCCCTCCAACTTCTCAGCATACTGTAAGTTTCATTGTTGTTGAAGTAGGTTATCTTGAGGTCAGTAGGCTAACAGGGTGTTTGGATTTCCTAAAATTGTGCCTGTCCTTAAACGTGGCAAGTCAGATTGTTTACACACCGCTCTGTGAACCTGGACCGCACACTAAAAGCTGCACACAATGCTGCTATTTCTGCTTCTCTGCTCCCTTCCCCCTCTACGTAGGTATTTCAGCTTTCTGGGGGGGCTCATTAAGGTTCATAAAACATAGTAAAGAAGCTGACTGGAGACACTCGTAATTCTACAGGTCCACCATGTGGGATATGCAATTAAAAAAAAATGCATAGCTAGAAAGAGATGTCCTCAATAAAAGACTTAATTGAAAGCAGCCCTGATGGTCAAAATGGTGTGGAGAGGAAGGAATTACTGTGACACTTGGGCTTGCATTTGTTTCCTCTGACACTGATTTCCTGTATGGCTTTGAGCAAGGCACTCAATTTCTTCAGTGCTCCATTTCCTACCCATAAAATTGGGATAATAAGATTGTTTTTCTTTTATTGTCTTGTATCTTACCTATTTGGATTGCGAGTCCTTCTCCACAGATCCTGCCTCTAACTAGCTGTCACTGTGCATTTGGATAGTTGTCTAAGGTATCACCAGTACGTTGTCAGAAGCTACATGACATCTCTGCCCTCTTCTGTTATTCCTGGGTTCGAGAGGGTTTTATTGTCAAGCACAGAAGTGGGTGTTACGTTGTACTCTTCCTCCTAGACCTGCAACACAGCCCCTTTGCAAGAGCTCACTTGAGTCACTGAGGGCACTTTGGGCTCAGTTAAGAATTCCTTTATTCCTACTTACCCCAGTATACTTCCACTAAAATAATTTCACTGGGTTTACCGTGTTTCTTCCTTTTATGTTTTCTCAATAAAAACATACTCATGAAATATTGGCCAAACTGATACTCTAAACTGGAAACTTTCCACTAATGTCAATGGCTTTGGAGTGAGTACTAAAAGAAAGAAGGAACCCACTCCAAAAATAATTTTTAACTTCTAATGTTGTAATAATCCTAAAAATCCCAGGTTGCAGGGAGTGACATTTCTATGGCTCTGTGCTCTTCTCAAACTTGATATTCAAATTCAATTTCAACTTTGGCTCCTGCACTGTCTTGAAAATACAGCATAGCATGAGCACATGCTTCTCCTAGCATGTTTTCTTGCCCTTTTGAGCCATAAGGACAACATTTGAAATTGCACATTACAAATTGACTTACAGGCTGTGACTCAGACATTGTATGTAAGAAAGGCTGTAAGTGCTTGGGGAACTTTGGGGGCAGAAATTCAGGAGTTAGTTTTGGAGATGCTGAGAAATCACAGAAATTTTCAAAACTTCTGTCTCTACGTCAAAGGTGCAGCAAGTTAATTAACTCTTACTTGAGTATCGAAAAATACACAATAAACTGAACTTAAGAGGTTCACACTTTTTGTCATGGCTTCATGTTCTTTCCCTCCTTCTGTGCAAGTCTGGCACCCATCCGGGAACCATCCAGGGTCACTGAGGGGAGCACCAAGTATTGCAATGAATCTATCTACATGCAGAAGAAGTAGAAAATATGGCAAAGCAGAGACCATTCCCATAGCTAATGCCTGTCACGCACCTTTTAATTGTGCCTCTTTGAAGAGTGCAAGAGAGATGCTATGACATCAGGATCTATTCTAGTGGAAAAGGACCTAGCATCCAGCCCCAAACTAAACAAATATAAACATGAGAGATCATCTGAAGAACTACCACCTGCAGGCTGTGCTAAAGAGACTGGTCTAAAGGAAGAGAAGGCCAGTTTGTTTTTTGTAATGTGTGGATTGGTTCTCTGTATCTTTGAAGTTAAAGTTGAGTGATTCACTGTCAATATGCTGCTAATTAAAAGTAATTGAGCCAGAAAATGCAAGTAAGGAAAGCTGTGATTTTGTATGTGAGCCTGTGAAGAACTTCTCCCAGAAGAAAAGAAGGAGAAGGTACTGTGAGTGCACCATCTAAAATGCCAAGAGAAGAGGGGTTACTGGTGGCCTGAGAGATTGTTGGTGATCAGTGGGCACATAAACAGTTCACAGACTGGCTGCTTTTCTTATGTAATTTCAGAGGTATCACAGCCAGGTGTGACTCTACCC
Source organism: Piaya cayana (assembly GCA_013389865.1). Lineage (NCBI taxonomy): Eukaryota > Metazoa > Chordata > Aves > Cuculiformes > Coccyzidae > Piaya > Piaya cayana. The sequence continues at coordinate 269,281 of WAAB01023178.1, read as the reverse complement.
AGACTGGAAATAACTGTGAGGCTTGGGGGAGTCAGAGCTTCCATCATTGCCCGAAGTGGAGAGGCAGGCAGGGACAGGTAGGTGCCAGAGAGAAATGTGTAGCTGAGCAAAGGGGCCTGATACAGTTTGCTGGTCATGAACTAGTGCTTTGAGAAAGAAGAAATGTAAGATTAATATCCCATTAACTAAGCAAAAGAAAAGCATTTCTAGACAAAAGAAGACTGAACTAGACTTGAAGGGGCAAGTAATAGTACTCCACAGGTAAACGAGTATCCTGGCATCTGTGGAAGGGAGAATAGAGAGTTGTACAAAAACCATCAGAGAAAAAAGACTGAGAATCGTAGAGTAATGAGTTGAGCGGTAGGGATATTTCCACACTAATGCCAAGGGTATGGCAGTAAATAGGAAGAATGCAGAGTCTTAGACCACATAAGAGGTATCGCAGAGAATTAGATAGATTGTATGACTGCTATATCAGAATAACTTGCCTTGGAAGAGAGATGGGGAAACAGAAGGGAAGGATAGCACTTCATGCCAAGAATACATATACTTTCTGTGGAGAAAAAGGGATGATTGGTAAGTTTAGTGAATGCTTCTGGGTAGTAAAAGAAAAGAGAAGATCCAGAAATCTCCTGGAGGTCATAAAACTGAGTAGAAGAGGTAGAACAGAATATGGTTTTGAATAAATACTAGAAAGATTTTAACGGCAGACCATGGAGGCGTTTTATTAAAAAATAAAATAGGACAAAACTAATGAAGTTATTGGAGTGTTCTGAGAATAGTTAACTGTGTAGGAATGTGGAAAAAACAACCAGCAAAAATGCTATTATATTTCTGTCTGTTACTATTTGGAGGAACTGATAAAGGAGCTGAAGTTCTGAGGTAATTAAAGTGAAGAGGATCATCTGACAAAAAAACCTCCTGAAGTAGTTTGACAATGATTGCAGGTAGAGCACCTGACTTTGAAGGAGAGAAATATCTTAAAGGAATGGATGGAGACAACAGGCTTGAAAAAAGTAGTCCTCAACAGACTGGTTAGTGGGACTGTTTTGAGAAGATTATTTGGTATTTAAATCAAAGGAGGTGATGAGAGTGTTAGCTGATTTTCTCTCCACTCTGTGATCATTTTCAATTGTAAGTCTTCTTCTATTTCCTTCTTATGCTCCCAATTCTGTGTACTACTGCATTTATTGTTTGCTGCTTTGAGGGTTTTTTTAGTGTATCCCATACAAAAAAATAACATAAACATCCAAGGTTAAAGAAAGATTCCACAAATAACCTTCATAAAATCATTCAATTATTAGGCTGGTGTGTATGTAAGTCACAGTTTCCTTCTGCTTACAAATGCAGCCTGAATGATTTATTTTTGTTCTACTTCACGCTCTTAGTCCTCTAAAGTGACTTCAAAAGATTCTCAGTCTGTCACTGCCAGTGTGCTCTCCATGGGGAGCAGAGAACAGAGGAAAGCTCAGGTGTGTCCTGGTGTTATCTTGAAAGGCACCTGCAGGCTGCAGTGTTGCCTTGAGTATCTGCACACCTTTACAAACACTGCTTTGGTTTTGTTCTTCATGGGTGTGCCAACTGCCAGTCAAGGGAGGCCAGCAGTTAGGCAAATTGTTCAAACTAAGAGACTAGTTAGACATTTCAATTACTGCTGTTCAAGCTAATGAGAGAGGAAGAATAATGTGGGTGTTTTTTCAGCTCTAGTAGTAGTGTGTATGTTCCTACAATGTAGATCTAAGAGACACAAGGTGTATAAGAGCTGATGAAGTTTCTATTGGAAGGTAAACCCATCTTGGCTAAGAAGTTGCCTTTTCCTATGAGTATCTAAAGTTTCCCTTTGATCCAAAAGATGTTTAGCTTTTTGTCATGTATGTAGTGTCTAAAAAAACAGAATAAGGGTCAAATGCAGGAATGGCCTCCTTCTGGAGGAATAGCTCCTCTTTTTGTAAGAGTGGATGATGGAAAAGAGACAGTGATGGATCTGAGCTTCCAAATCTGTGTAAAAAAGTGTTGGTGTGTCCAGAGACTGCTGCTGAAGGACACAGAAGTCTAAGTATACCAGGAAAGTCAAATTGTCACACTAGTCATTTGGACAGAGGAAAGAGAAGAATGCCCTCTTAACTGGTATGTGAGTGAGTGTGGAGGTTTTTTTGTTTTTCTGATCCTTGATGGTTCTGTAACTTTGCCTGGCTCAGGGGAAGAGGATCATACTTGCTGGGTCAGAGTCAGAAGTCACAGCATTAGAAGATGTTAGTGTCCATGTGGAGGTCAGCTCCTGTGCAAACCTCTGGTAGTTCCAGTCCCCAAATTTGGTGCAGGCACAAATCAAGGCATGCAGACCAGCACCTCACCACACCACTGTTTCTGCTCTGCTGTTTCCTGACAGTGGGAATTAAAATGAGTTACAAAAGGAGTTTGGACATTTTGGCAGGACCGCAGGCTATTCAGCACTATCATGAATCATTCTATCTAGAAAGCAGCTAAAACAGAAGAAATGATGCTTTACTGGAAGGTGTCCTTGCTACTGTTGACCTGATGAATTTCCTAGGTTGTGTTTCTGTGTTTGGAAAGATAGAATGTATGTTGGAAGAGCACTGTGCATGATACTGTGCAGCCCTTGGATGAAGCCAGGTTCAGGGCTAACAAAGTACACTGAATGGACTGTGGGCTAAAGGAGAAGTTGTAAATGTGGAGAGACCAGGGGTGCTGTATTAGTCTAGAGTGGCATGACTGTCAGACCTGGAGGTGGAGATGTGGATGCTGTAACAAAGACATCAAGAAACTAAGGAGAATCCCATTGGAGTCTGGCCACGGGGCTGCCCTGCTCAGTTGCAAGATCGCTCTGATGATAGCTATGACTTTTTTTTTTCTGGAACAAAGCACAGCACCTGGATCCTGCCAGCTTTATCTAATGGCCCTTAGGTTATTAGGAAAGGGCAATTAATAGCTGGACCCTGTTCATATTCACCATGGTATTCAAGATTATGTAGTTTTCTATTGTGTTCTGAAGTGATGTTCTTCCCCTCCTGCCTATGTTGACTCTGGGTATATTATAATTAACTGCTGCAAAGCGGAGCTTCTGCAGCGAGATGGTTTTTTAATCAGATCCTGCAGACTGCTCTCTGCAAAGTCAGTTTGAAGTCTTTGTTTCGCTTCTTTTCCAGAAAGCCTGTGTTTTCCAGGTCAATGTCTAAGCCTCTACGTAGGATAATACTATTTGCTTTCTGGCCATAGTATTTCGCTGCTAAGCTATGTTTTCTCAACAGCCCTTAACATGCCCAAAGGAAGGAAGGAAAAAAAGTAAGAGTCCTCACCTGCAAGCTTACAGATAAACTGTCTCACTACAGTGTCCACTCTTATTCAAAGGGGCTTATCTTAATAGCTTTGTTCAAAAGGCCTTCTCATGGGTAGGTCTAGGCTCACAGCAGAGAACTCTATTTCGGTGCTGCAGATGTCATCTTCCTGTTATAACAGTACATCTGATCATGTGTTTTGCTTTTTTCTTGGCATTAAAATGCATAGGGATAGGCACATCCACCTTCATCTGAACTGTTTGAGATACTGCCTGCAACTCCTGTAAGGGTGTGGAACCAATGTCAGCATTTCTAGAACTCAAATACCTAGAAAACATTTGGGTTCATATTTGGGAGTCTGAATTGGTGGCCAGCTTTTTTTTGAAGGTGTGTGAAGCAGGTGCTATTATGACTAAAATCAGTGCCAGTTTTCAATTCTCAGCTCTGATAGGAACAGCCCCCTGCTTTTAGTGCTTTCACAGCTCCCATCTTCTGGTTCCACAAAAAATCCAAAAGGAAACTCTACAACATGGAAAGTACTGAATGCCTGATCCAAAGTACATTGGAATGTATGCAAATTACATGGGCTTTGGATCAAGTCCTAAGTAAACTAATACTTGGATTGTCACTTCTGGTCATAATGGCCCTTTGTTCTGCCCTTTTAGAGACTAATGATCATGTTATAAAAAGCCTTATGTAATTTCTAGCATGGTTAGACATCATATACAAGAGGTGTATAATCTTAGAAATACTCTAGCTAGTTTCTTGGATTGTGTAACATATAATTATGGAATCTCGCTGAGTCTTGCTTTATTATTATACAGCTCCAGGCTCTTACCCCCAGTGGCTTTACATGCTTGTTAATATTTAAGCTATCTTGTAGCTTGGGTAAGTTGTAATGACTTTTTTTTTTTTTAAACTGAAGCTAATATTAAGCAAAAGAAATTGTTGGGAGAAAGGGGAAAAGGTGTGATGGATGTTTTGTTCTTCTGGAAGTGCTTTTCCTTGCTTTAATAGCTTTTGGCTGAATCACAGACAAATATGAAATAGAAATTTCTTCTAAAGCCTCCTTCGCACGCTTCTCTGGCTAATCAGGAACACATAGGACCATTCTTCTCAGCAGATTAGTAGATGATGGGCATACAAGTTGGCTATGAAGAATATTCTAGTATAAAATGTAGATGACTACTAAAAGAGGTGGTTCTACCAACTAAGACTAAAGCTCTAGTCAAAATCTGTTAAAACAGAGGAGGTGTTCTGGCTGCAGAAAGTATCCAGGCCCATAGAAAGGGCCTGAAGAATTCAGCCACTCTTTGTTATAAACTAGGTGAACAAGATAGCTCTTGTTTCTTCATCTTGTGTCCCACCCTTGTGAACCTAGAAATCTTTCTCTGCTTGCTCTGGTTAAAAATAAAAGATTTTCCAGTTACCTTTTCAAGATATCTGTGGTCTCTCTTCAGGGTCAGAAAACTGATCCAAACCTGGTTATTTTATGATTTTATGATTCTATGAAACTAGAATATTTTTATGTTAAATTTGAGTTGTTCTTTAAATGGGAAACATGTTGCTGCTTCTGCTTGCACAGGTGGTTTTCAAGGCTTTAAGAATGGCAGGTATGGTGGGTCGAGGCTCACCTTTTAGGGGTTTCAAGCATGACTCATTATTAAACATACCCTGCTTCCACTGGCTTTCATGTTCTTCATGGGGACATGAGGTCAGTGTGTGTTGCACGATTTAAAAAAAAAATGTATACTGCATACTCAAAAACAGAGGTACAGCACTACACATACCAATGACACACATAGGTTAAAGCTGACCTAGCAAAGCTGCAGTATGTCTGACTTTTTGATACACAGCAACTCAAATGCTAATGCCCCCTGCCACACCCCAAACCTGCTGCAGGTGGGCTCTGAAGCAATGCTTGCCACACAAAAGAGTGGCTTTGATCATTCTAATGAAGGTCCCTGGCTATAGTCAGTTTAAAAAAGCACTAGCATCAAGTAAAGTTCATTTGTTCATGACCACCAGTTCACTATTTGTATTTGGGAAGTACGACACAAGGTACACTCAGCTCTCAAATTCTCTATATGGTTCCACACCTGAGTACTGCCTCTATCTCTGAAAAAGAGGTACCGTATATGTAGAAGAGGGTCACAAGTAGGGAATGAATTTATTACAGTTCATCAAGAGATGACTCAGAAGAGGGCATGACAGAGGTCTCAGCTAGTGAGGAAAAAGTGCTTAGGAGAATGGTTACTTCTGTTGATGCTGTGCTCTGTTATCAAATGGCATATTTAGAGGAAAATACCAGGAGATGGTTTTTACATGACATAAATCTAACAAATTGAACTGAAAAAAAGTTAATATAGGTTTAAAAAACAAAAGGACAAGTTTGTGAAGGAAAAGTTCTTCAGGCTTATTAAGCACAAGTGTTCTGTTTTGATACAAGGATATCATAAGCTTCACATGGGCCTAGGAAACACTACAGGAATAGGTTTAGCTGCTGTTGTACATTCCCTAGGATATGGAGAACAGGTGTGCCAGAGACAGGAACCTGAGCTAGCCAGAGCTTTGCTTGATGTAGGACAGGTAAATTTTTAAATTGGAAGTGTGTGAGGGGATTTGAGAATCACATGGCTTCCTACGAAAAGATGTATGACACTTCTCACAATATAGCTTAGTGTTTCTTGTACAATTTCCACCAGTTACAGGTTCATTGGAAAGATCTGTATAGGTCAGATGTAAACTTGGGCTTTAAGGAAGATAATTTTGAGCTGCAAGGTGTGTGCTGGAGTCCTCTTGAAAAAAATAGTCAGGGAAAAACCACTCCTGGCAGGGTGTGCTGATGGTAGCCTGGCAAACCTGCCTGCCCTGCTTGGGTCTTACAGCATCTTGTACAGGTACGAGCTGTGGGACAGTGTTGCCAGTGCTCCCAGGTTCAAGTGAAATGTGTGAGCCCTTGGGGTGATGAGCAGTGTAGTCACCCCTGCCACACTCAGTGCAGGTGCATGCTACTCACCAGAAAGAAGATTTGTTTTCTCATGTTAAAAGGCTGGATTCTTTCCTCTTCACAGCATGTGGCCCTTTGTCCTCTTGCAGAGGGAGATGTCAGTTCTACAGACCATTTTATTCTTCATGAACCCTTCCATACCAGTGAAACCATACTTGCAGGTTTAAAACTTTATTTTTCTGTAGCAATGAGTCCTGTGTTCATAGTTCAAATGTGAATGAATTTAACCTATATCTATGATCTGTCATATCACCTAGTTTATAACCAAGACAAACTTGTTATTCAGCGAATAAAAATTTGTATTTATTTGTGCACCCAGGAAAATATGGTACTTAGATGCCTTTTTTGTCACAGAAATATAAACAATGAGTTGTCAAAAAAATTAGACTTCTCCTTGTAAATAAAATAATATTGAAGTATTGTTAAGATTGTGTGTATTGATAAAATGTCAGAATATGAACTCCTCTATTGATATTACTGTTTTCAGATGACTTATACAAAACTAAGTTTTTCTTGATTTTCCTGTTATTTTGTAGGTAGGTAGTTAGTCAAGCAGGCACTGGAGGGAATTAAGCAAATGAAAAGCAGCAGCATGTTTGTCAGTGTCAATCAATTGTCAAAGAAATAAATGAAATGAAACTTGATTGAGACATGAATAATTAAAAAAAATTCTCCTAATGAAAACCCAGCTTTTAGTTATATCCTCACTGTAATTCTATTTTAATGAAAATATTTAAATTCTAGATAAATACCAAGTTTTCATGTATGTTTAATCTGCAGAACTAATATAGTAAGGAGAGAGATCGTTATGCACACAAAGCTATCAGTCATACTTCTCTGCTAGTCTGTACATGTAAACACCTTGGAGCTCAGGTATGTTTACACATATCAGAGTAACTTGAACAGTAGTTGAGTTTACATGATAGAAAATGATGACAATGTATCTGTGCACTGATGTGCTGAAGGGAACCCTCAGGGCAGTGTGCTCAGAGCTGCACGCAATGACAAGAGTGTTTAAGTTGGAAACTTATAAACCTCTTCGCTTGCAACTGATGCGTTGTCAGACAGAGCTGCAGCAAGGCCTTTGGGAGACTCTCTAAGTTGTTCCCTCCACCTTCTTCAGGCTCCTTCCAATTGCTTCTGTGGATGATGGCAGTGGTTTGTAGAGCTGGGTGAATCTGATATCCTTGCAGGCAGCCTGTGGAGCAGCCTTGGTTAGAGGAACGTGAATCCATCAGTCTTGTGACCTCAGGATTGTCTCCAAAGTCCCAGTCCTCATTTGCAAGATGGTGACATTCCTCTACTTTGCTCGAGAATGATGAGTCATTGATCATGGGCATCTGACTAATTCCTGCCTGTCATGACTCACCTATGCATATTTTGAAGGCCTAGATTTTTTTGGTGTTAAGTTTATTAACAGAATATGCTGTTGGGAGTCCTGATCTGGTCTCCAAGTATTGTTCAGTGACTTCACCTCCCACTGGAATCAAAGGACTCCTTCTGCTTATGGTAAAGATGGCATTGCATGGACTTCTGGGTGGCATTGTATGAGCACTCATTGTATGAGACAGTGTCATTCCTGCCTGTCTGAGGCAGAATGTTACTGAGTCTGTGGGATGGTATGTAGGTATAAACGCAGGCGTGTTTGGTTGTTTAAGCTCTTCTATGCTACATGCTGAAATCCTTAGGGAAAAATGAGTGCAACCTTGTCCATGGTCAGCTCAGCACCCTGAAATCCTGTGAGTCTCTCACTGCTTGCGGTTCTTGTGACCTTAAGATTTTTCATAATAAGTTTAAGATCCAGAAAAACAATTGCCATGTAAGTAAGTGTCCTGGTTTGGGCCAGGATAGAGTTAGTTATCTTCCTACTAGCTGGTATAGTATTGTATTTTTTATTTAGGATTAGAATAATGTTGATGAAATACTAATGCTTTAGTTGTTGTTAAACAATGCTTACACTAAGTTGAGGACTCTTCAGCTTCTAACACTGTGCTGTCAGTGAGGAGGCCGATGGTGCATGAGAAGCTGGAAGGGAAGCTGACCCAGCCAGGAGAGCTGACCCAGACTGCAATATTCCATACTATGTGATGTCAGGCTGAAAATAAAACTTGAGGGAGCAGACTGGGCGGGTGTAGGAGAGGAGGGTGGCAGCCACTGTTCGGTGACTGAGCATCAGTCAGTGGGTGGTGAGCAATTGCACAGTGCATCACTTACCTGTTTTGTGTATTCTGTATTATTGCTGTTGGTTTTATTATTATTTCCTTTTCTCTCCCCCATCCCATTCTTTATCTCAACTGATGAATCTTACCTTTTATTCCTGAATTCTCTCCCCCATCCCATCAAAGGAGGGTAATACACAAGCAGCTGCAGGGCACCCAGTTTCCAGCTGGGGTTAAACCACGACAGTCCTTTTTGGTGCTTAGCCTGGTGCACAGAAGGTTGGGATAATGACAGATGTGACCAGAGTTTTTTAAAAGAATTTGTTATAAGCTCTCCTTATATTAGATTAATCATTGCAATCACAATGTTGATTTATTTGCTGTCAGATTTCTTATACTTGTTCTCAGGGTTGTGTTATGTAACAATTTGCTGTACATGTTCTCTTTTGTGTTGTTCATCATCTCTGGTGGTTGGCTCAAGGTTATAATTTTGCTGTACTGTGTAATGCTGGCTTATGGTATAATAAAATTATTGGTTGTGAGACTAATCTAGTATTTGTAGTTATCATTGGCATCATCTCCATACTCCAGGAATCATCTCTCAAAAGCTATTAATAATTGCACAATTTACATTTTCTCCTCAAAGAGCCAATCCATGGAGGAGACAAGGGAGACACATACCCTGCCCCTTCACATTCCATTTCTCCTCCAGGTTAGTTACGATAGTTCTTCAGAATTTTGAATATCCTTGGAAAGTTCAAGTCAGTATGCTCGTATGGCTACTCCAATGCCCATGACAGACACTACAGTTGAAACAGAGAACCAACCCATGCCCATATCTGTCACCTCCATCACAAGAAGAAACATTGGTTCTGGCAGTCAGCTTGTTTAGTTATGGAAAGAAACTCTTACTAAGAAGGGAAAGGAGGAAGAAGTGGATGAGGCAGGCCACTCTAAAGCAGGACCATCACGAGAACAGGAAGAGGAAGAGGTAGAATTCATAAATAAGGCAGTAACCACCCTGTCCCTGAGTGAGATGCAAGGTACGTGAAAACATTTCAGCTGTTGCCCAGGTGAGCACATAGGCTTCTCCAGTGCTGGAATAATGGGGCCAGTAGTCTGGAATTGGAGAGTAGGGAAGTCAAGTAGCTGGGATCCTTTTCTAGGGAAGAGGGCATTCATTAGGCAACTGGAAAAAAGTCACAAGCCCTCAGTCTCTGGAGATGACTCCTATCAGGCATGAAGGAACCATACCCCTTCAAGGAAGATGTTATTTGTCACCCTGACAAGTGGACCACCAAGGAGAGTTGTATCCAGTGCCTGAGGGAATTATCTGTGCTGGAGGTGATTTATAATGATCTGGACAACAAGCAGTTGTCCCAAGATCCTGATGAAGTCAAGTGAACATGACGCATGTGTTAGAAGTTTGTACAGAGTGCAGCATTGTTTTATACCAACTCACTGGCAGTAATGACCCAGAAAGAGGGCAAGGACCAATGGTGAATGAATTTACTGACTAATTCCACCAATACAAAGTCTCTCTTCCTCCCTACAAGCCTGCATTTTGTTTCTGGAGAAACTGTCCTGGGAATTAAAGGAATTCAAAGAGGGTATGTCCTGGTCACCACTTGTACAAAACAGTATCTCTGCTATCAGGAGTACATGTTCCTCTGCTCAAAAGAGAGAATGTGGACCTATGACACAGCATGGATCACCCTGTGTTTCTGCCTGATGGATCAGGCTGCTAAGATTGAAGTAATACAGGTGGATTTGGACTGACAACATAAAAATGAATTATTTATAGAACAGTGAGCCCATGACACCTCAGGCCATCAATGAAGAGATGCAACATATAGATGGGTTTGTGATCAAAGGGTGGACTTGACCATGGATCCTATCTGTGAATGTGAAACATGTCCTGCAATCAAGGAAGACAAGTGGGTAAAGCCTCTGTGGTTGAAATAGAAATATGGCAAGGCCTGGCAGATTGATCATATCACACTACCACAAACCCACCAAGGTGAGCATCATGTGCTTTCAATGGTGGAAGCAACAACCAGATGGCTGGAAATATATCCTGTGCCCCACGCCACCACATGGAGCACTATTCCAGGCCTTGAAAATCAAGCCTTGTGGTGACATGGCACCTCGGAAAGAACTGAGTCAGACAACAGTATTAATTTCTGAAACAGTCTCATAGACACCTGGGCCAAAGAGCATGACATTGAGTGGGTATATCACATCCCCTATCAAGAACCAGCCTCCATGAAAATCAAAGGATTTAATGGACAGTTAAAGACTACACTCAGAGCAATGGGTGCTGGAACATTCAAATATTGGGATACGCATTTAGCAAAAGCCGCCTGGTTAGTTAACAGTAAACTATCCCCCAATTGAGCTAGGCCTGCCCAATCAAAACATTTACATACTGTAGAAGGAGATAAAGTCCCTGTAGCACACCTAAGAAATATGCTGTGGAAGACAGTCGAGGTTATTGGTCAAAGGCAAACACATTCATCAAATAGCTTTTACTCAAGGACCTGGTTGCCCTTGGTGGGTGATGCAGAAAGATGGGGAAGCTTGATGTGTATTTTATTGGGATTTTATTTGGGGTGAGAATAGCCACTGATTTGAATTCCGTGATGTTAACTGCTATATAATAATGTTTGTCATCACTATTACACTTGCTATACCCCTTCTCAATGGTGCTACAGTAAGATCACCTGGAGTAAGGAAGTTTTGATGAAACTGAGCAAACTGCAGCAATGACGGAACCAGAAAAAGAGCAAGTGGTGATAGAGCCAGAACTGGTTACTGCACAAAACAATCCAACATCATTTATCATCTTTCCTGTCCTGAAGGACTGTTATGACAGACAGAGCCTGAAGTCATGGACTAAATATATTGAACAGACATTGTAGAACCATGGCCTGCACCAAAGGTGTTATATCTGAGTGAATGTATCACGAGACAGGAAAGGTGATAGTGATTAATTGGGATGTTTAGGAAGGTGTGGGACCTGGGCATGATATAGATGGTGTAGGATAAAGGATGGATATTATCCTTGCTTCAGCTTGGATAGAGTTAACATTCTTCTTAGTAGCTGGTATAGTGCTGTGTTTTTGATTTAGGACGAGAATAATGTTGATAACACACCAATGCAATGCTTATACTAAGTCAAGTGCTTTTCAACACTTCCTACTATGCTGCCAGTGAGAAGGCTGGGGGCACACAAGAAGTTGGGAGGAGGCACAGCCAGGACAGCTGACCCACATGGGCCAAAAGGATCATAGAATCATAGAATAGTTAGGGTTGGAAGGGACCCTAAAGTTCATCTAGTTCAAAAATCCCACTAGATGTGGGCTGAGAGAGTTGGGCTGAAAGGTCTCCTTGGAGCCTTCTCTTCTCCAGGCTGAACAAGCCCAACTCTCTCAGCCTGTCCTCATAGGGAAAGTGCTCCAGCCCTCAGATCATCTTTGTAGCCCTCCTCTGGACCCTTTCCAACAGCTCCATATCCTTCTTAAGTTAAGGGTTCCAGAACTGGACACAGTACTACAGATGAGGTCTCACAGGAGAGGAATAGAGGGGCAGAATCACCTTGCTTGACCTGCTGGATAACCGGCGAGGGCCAGAGAGCTTCACGGACAAATCAATATGATTTCAAATGAAGTCCTCCTTCACTGAGGGTTAACCCGTTTATATAGGGCAAGCAGGCCAAAAACATCAGGTAAACTCTCATTGGTCACTGCCCTAGCAACCAGTCTCTCATGGCAACCGCCCATCCCAAAATCTCCCTGCCGCCAGCAGGCCTGAAAAGCTCTTGCCCCCTTGCAAACCACTTCATTAACATAACACAACAGAGTCATTATCACTCTTTGTAACTTTACCCAGCTCCACCCTATCAGGGTACTTAGAAGAACAATCCCAACAGCTGGCCATTCTTCTTTTGATGCAGCCCGGGATACATTTGGCCTTCTGGGCTGTGAGTGCACATTGCCAGCTCATGTCAAGCTTCTCATTAACCAGCACCCCCAAGTCCTTCTCTGCAAGGCAGCTCTCAATCACATCATCCCCCATCGTGTACTGAAAATAGGGCTTTCCCCGACTCCGGTGTAGGATATTCCATATCATGTAATGTCATGATGAACAATAAAACTGGAGGGAGTTGATGTGGGGTGTGGCAACCACTGCTTGGGGACTAGCTGAGCATCAGTCAGTGGTGAGCAATCGCAATGTGCATCACTTGTTTTGAGTATTCTTCTTCTTACTACTACTACTATTGTTATTGGTGTCATTATTGCGTCCCTTCCTTTTCTGTCCTAATTAACTGTCTTTATCATAACTGATTAATTTTACCTTTTTTTCCCCAATTCTCTCCCCCAGCCCATCAAAGCGGTGGAATGAGCAAGCAGCTGTATGGTGCTTGGTTGCCAGCTGGGGTTAAACCACAACAGTAATCAGCATGTGTAGCATCTTAAGATTTCAAATTTGGCTTTTATATAGGATATTTTAAAGAAATGGGGCAGAGAAAGGTGCAGACATATAGCAAACTACCAGATGAAAAAGAGTTTTATGATTTCTAGAGGAGGGGGTGAGGGATGTTTTATACCAAAATGAGCCTCTTGCTCAAAACAAAGTTTCATATTAGTGTTTGAACTTTCTAATTGAAACATTTATCTGACCTTTTAATAATGCAGGGGACACAAAAGCACCTCTCCATGACTCTGGTTGCTCAATTTGGCTGGGGTTTCTCATTGCCTTCTTTCCCAGACTATTTATAGCACAGCAATTAAGATTAATGTATAGCTACTCACACTTAGTTCCTGGCTCTGCTGGGTGTTGAGCCACTCCCAACAAGCACTGAATGACTGAGATATTTAATGTCCCTGAGAACTGTGCTGAAATCAACTGGAGCTATCTGTCATGCAGATAGGTGTATACCTTGAAAACAAATGGGTCTTATTCTTTTGGTATCATCAACTTTTTTCCTGTTGTGAAATGAAATTGTGTGGCTGAAGCTGAACAGAGAACATATTTCCTACTTAGTATATGGGAATATATATTTGATATTTCTCAGTCTGCCCTTGCCACTAAATAGAAAATATATCAAATAAATAGAAGGGAACTCATCATTACATGCATCCATTCTTGCCAGTTCTTTTGCTGAGGGAGGTCGTCATTATGTGTCAGCCATAAAATTCAAGTGTCTTATGGCTGTTAATATAAGGTGAAGTGCAATAATAGTGTAATAACTGGTTTGCATTATTCTTAACTGCTTGCTAAATTTATGGCTTGTGTATACATCACTCGTATCAGATGTAACAAGTTCTGAGGGCAGTTTATGACATTTTCAAGAATGGACTATAGTGATGAGTTTCTGGATACTATGCCCTACTTTCAGTGTCATAAATCCCTGTGAAGCTCCTGTGCTGCACTTTGTATCATGATGGCTGATAGATATGGGCTGCAGGCATGATCTCTGATTGTAGGATGCTGCTTGCTGGCCTTTCATCAGACAAGATGGACGGTTGGTGCTTACGAAAACAATTAACCAAAATCAATTGAACTTGAGCAGTGTTCAATCCTGTTTTGCAAGCAACTAAATACGAATGAATGCAAAGATGATGGTACAGTTTTGTCAGACCTCATCACATTTGGGAGACCTGTAGGCGCCAGCATGCTAAGCTGGACTTCTTGTCCTGGTGAGGAAGAGCAGAACTGTGCCAAAGGGAAGGGTCCCAAGGCTTAGATTGTTATCTGAGTTAGACTCAACCCTAGGTGCATGTGACTGTTCAGAAATTGCAAAACCTCATTTCTAAAAGGATATTATGACAGGGAGTGCGTGATAGCACAGTCTCGCTTTTTGATTGCAGTGTCTCTTGTACTAGAATACAAGGTTGTATTTAACCTTTGCTGGGAAGAAGTTCTCCCCACCTCATATAGTGATTGCAAAAGGGAGAATTTCCTTTGTGCATTATTGTTTCTGTCACCACAGACTGGTAAAGTAACGATTGCCCATGTTCCTAATAAAGTTAACTACCAAAAGTACTCCAAATACCAAAAAAAAAGTGGCTTAGTTTACAACAGGTTACTTTATATCCTGATGGCACATTGGCTGAAAAGATTTTGACTTCTATATACGAACACATCCAGAATCCTACAGCTTAATTATTTAAAATATCCATTGTTTTCTAGAGGTCCTTTCTCTCACTTGGAATAAACTTCCAGACTTCCACTGAGTGAAAGCCCTGAGAACAATAATCTTTTTACTTGCACAAGACTGTTTCCTTCCCATTATAACTAGTCATGGGATGATTCAGGAATCCTATAGGAGGAAAAATAGAGTGTGATCCTGTAATTTAGACAGTGCACTACAATGGTATGCGCACTGAATTAAGAGCATCTAAAATAATGGTGTATGAGCATGATGGTCCCAGTTTTTGAATGATGAGCTTTAAGGTGTTTCATTCTAGGGTTTGTTCTTTATGTAACACTAATACATATACATATATATAAAACTAAAATAGTTGCTAATTGTTGCCACCACTCAATGACCTGAAAATAAGAAAGCCTGCATGGTACCTCAGAGTAAGACAGTAAACTGCAAATTCTGTTAATTAGCACAAGCACGAGCTCTATGTCTGTGTATCCCAACTCTTCTCTGCTAGACCAACTTACTCGTCTAGCTAACGAGGTTTTGGCACCATTCCTGTGTCCAAAAACCTGCATGTGAACTGATTGATTTCCAGCTGCTTGAGACATTTTTTCACAGTTTAAGGAGACATCTCCACCCTGTAGGAAAGCCCAGCATAATTCCACAACATTTAAAGCATACTATGAAAAATGTAAGCTAGTTAGGGGATCTTTTAGTCTTGATATTTCAGCCATACAAGGAACAAAAAAGTGCCTAATTAAAATTTTACTGATGTAAATATTAATTAAAGGCAATTTGGGTAGCCTTACAGTCTTTGATCTGATTGTTTGAGCTGGAGAGGAAGAAATTTTAATAACAAGATGACAGCATGTGCTGAGCTTGTCAAGTCAACTGATCAGCTTTGAACTCATCATCTGCGGTGACAGAAACAATAATGCACAAAGGAAGTTCTCCCTTGCAATCAGTGGAACAGTATGAGGAGGTGGGAACTTATTCCCAGCAAAGGGTAAAACCAATCTTATTTATACAGAGTAAAAGAAATGGGTGCAGTGCCTAGTCCTCGGGGAACAGGAAAACTTGAACCTGAATGTTAAACAAATGCTTAATTTTGCTAGCGATAGAGGACACAGAGACTGCCCACGCTTTCTTTGGAACTGACACTAATGGTGTTGCATATTTATTTTGCTTTGGCTGAAGTCTCAGCAGGGACTTTATCACAGCATAGGTGTGCTGAGCTGAGCTAATGGCTCTGACTATTAAGAATGCAGTTAATATGCCTTTCTTATTTTGTCAGTGCAGGATCTGAAAGGAGAGGCAGTGTCTGCAAGAGGCTTTGGGCAAAGTTGTCTTAGCAAAGGATGCTGGCATCAGGATAGTGTATGGCAAGTTTTGTCTTTCTGTGCTCAGTGTTTTGTAGACTAGACTCAAGGGAGAAATTGCTTCTGCTTTCCCAAGGGTAGCCTCAGATAAAGGCAAGTAAGATAAGGGAGTATGGGGAGGTGAAAGGGGAAGGTTGTTTCTCTGCTTGAACAAGACTTTGTTGAAATGTTACACTGAAGGGGTTTTTTGGTAATTATTGCTAAAAGGTTGGGTAACTGCAGTCTGTGTACTCTGATGTCATGTGTTAGCTCTTGGAAGATAACTTATAGCGTTTGTCCTCCTTCAACCTGTTCCTTCTGGAGCTGGGGGGTGTAGTAAGGACCCGACATGACTCCAGATATTGTGTCACAGAAAGCTTTGCCTTCACCATATCTTATGGTTAGTCAGAAGACTGTCCAGAGAAGCTCAGACAAAACCAGAAATGACTTGGGGGGGGTTCCTGGACTGACTTACCAGGAAAAAGTGAGAAAGTTGCTGCTTTGCATCTGTACAGTTCTGATAAGTGATTAATGGGAAATGTGATGATAACATACAATTAATTGAGGCTTGTATATGTCAAAGAGAGAGGAATTACTTAGTTCTTGTACGATGAGGATGAGTAATGAGCACATACTTCTGTGTTGAAGATGGCTGGATGAAGTACCTAGAACAACAGCAGTTGTGCAGAGAGAGAATTGTGATAGACACTTGTTTTTGGAATATCAAATACTATATATCTGCTATTACCTGGTGAGGCCACTTAACTTTTCTCATAAAGGAAATCATGTTTTCTGTGTGGTTTCTTCTTCATAGCTTAGGATGAAGGCTACTAGATACTGCCGTGCTTCATATGTTATTAAAAATAAACTAGAAGGAACTGGACTGGAAGGAAAGTTAATTGGACAGTTCTAGAAGCCCCTCATGTCTGCATTTTCATAGACTCTTATGAGAGATCTCAGGAAAGCAATTTCTGCAGTGAGATGCACAATTTTCAACAGTCTACGGCAAGTTCCGTCTTTCCATGCTCAGTGTAAATGAATTAATGAAGTAAAATTAATTTAACAGGAGCTGTCTTGCTTAAGATTCTTCTGTCCAGTGAGGTAGCCTGGGATATACCATGGAGTTGCAGAACACTAGAAGTTCAGCTTAGTTTGGCTCTGACATTATATTTATTAACATTGCTTCTCTACAGAGGACTAAAAATCCTTTAGTAATAGTACGAATAACATGAAATACACTATTTGTGTGAAGGGTTATTATTTGGCTGTTGGATGTTATTGGATTATTACCGCAGTACCAAATTATTTCTTAAAATAACAACAGCACAAACACAGATAAAATAAACCCATTGGACCCAAACCCAGCTAAATTATACTTATTAAAACATTTATTAACCCTTAGGTACTTCTTATAAACATGTTTTCAATGAATAGCTATGATCAGGAAGGACCTAAAGTGGAATTTACAACATTAGGTGTCAACCTATTTTTCATTTTTTTCTGTCGTAGTTCTCTGTCTGATGGTCCTTGGTCTTACTTCCCACATATTCTGCTCAGGACATTGTACTGAAAAGTAGAGTTGTATTGCTCCATCTTGTATAGCCTCTGCTTTGCTATTAAGGAAAGAAGCCACAGGAGTATTGTTTTTACCCATAACAAAGGAGACTATTAGTGTGCAATCCTGCTTGAAAGAGCTCAGAAATTTTGAAACATGTCATAACAAAGAAAACAATACCGTGGTGCAAGAGCACAAGTATTACAACAGTGTGTTCTCTCAGTCCTTCCTCATACACTTCCCCTCTAGCTCTGGAAAACAGGACAAAGACCCAGTCCACCCAGATGTATGGAGGTAAAACTTCCTGAAGGCAATAGCAATATTTAGCTTCTATGCAGGCAAATTACTAGTTTTTCTGAAGCTAGCAATCTATATAACCTAAATGATGATGTGTTAACATAGTTTTGAATGTCTAGAAAGGGCCAGGCTCTCTCTAGCCATCTGTCTAATATTATGATGGGGTATTTAGGCTTCATGTTGGCTTTTCTGAAGCTGGTTTCAAGATTTCTGAAAGTGTCAATGAAGACAGGGTAATTTATTCAGGGAAAAAAAAAATGTTTTCTCTCCAAAACATAAATGGAAAATGGAACCATATTCACCCCATTATTAAAGACCTACTGCAGTGCTAGACAAAGTTGCAACAGGATACAACCACCCTCGCCAAAATCACAGCTTTAGTGCCTTGAATTTGGCTGGAGGCAGATTTCAATTTTGTTTCTATGTCCACTTCAGACTTAAAAGTCAAAAAGCCTGGCACAATAAAGGGATTATTTTGCCTGTTATTAAACAAAATGCCTCCTGTAGCTCAATGAAGAATTGTGCAAATTCTACACTTTGGTTCAGAAGCTCTACCCTTGTAGGTGGGACTGTGGTCTTGTGTAGGAAATTTCACCTCAAGTTTCTTAAGGCATGATGCAAAATATGAAAGGCCTATGAACCTGAGTCCTTTGCATGTGCCTTTTTCTGTGCCTTTTTCTTTATGTTAAGGGTCTTTTGTGTCTGATACATCCTGCTAAGGTGCCTAAGAATCATTGTTTTGAAAAATACTTTGCGGCAGAAAAAACAGACAAGGTCCAGAGGCAAAACTACATCCATCCTCTTTCAGTCCTCTCATCATCTAATGTGAAACTAAGCTGATAACAAGGGCTGCACTTTTGCTTAGGAGCTTTCCCTACTGATCTGTGTTGAATTGAGTATTTTAGTTAGCACTGTTGTGCTGAGATGGCTCTTAAATAAAGTGATTGATTTCAGTGGACTTCTTCCTGAGTAAGGGTTAGGGATTCTGAAGGGCTGGTTATCCCATCTTATGGGTCACTGGGATTGTAAGAGCTGAAATCAAGTTTGAAGCTTCATCGGATCTGGTTAGTGAAAAATGGGGTTAGTGAATCTGATAGGAAGATAACACAATCAGATGCTGCCCTACTGACATCTCTCCATTAATTAAAAGGAACAAAAATATTTGCTTCCACTATGATATAAAATATATCTGTGTTCTCCTGTTGCATGGAATCTATGTAATATATACAAGCTGTTATCCATGGATCACTTTTGCAAGCTTGATTCTGCAGTGGTGAACTGCAGTTTGGCATCCATTAATTCCTGAAGTCCTTAACCTTCTTCTTTATCTGATTTCTATCTTAACCCACAAAGGAGTTTATACAGTTGTGAAGCTCAGTAGGTTAAAATTTTAAGAGATTTAGGAAAGTAGTTAGGACTAAAATTATCCATGTTAAGAAACTGGTGTTTCATTATGTGTAGTGGAGAGCAAAGAGGGCAAGAAAGGAATAAGACTGAAATGTTTGATGAAAGCAGTTTGATTGTCAGGTATGATTTCTTTTTCTCTCTTTAAAACACACTAAGATATTCAGAACCGGCAAGAGAAGAAGCAACAAGTCTTGGAAACAAAACCTATTTATTCGGAAAGCCAAGTCTCTTTCCAAAAATACGGTTAAAACCAGACAGTCAGACCAGAAACCAGCTCTGCTCAGGCTGGGGCTGTCACCAAGCGCTGCACTTGATAGGAAGTCCAGAGTGTGTGGTGCATGGAGTGTTTGCGGATCCTCTTATGTGCTGATGAACAGATTGTTACACACCCTGTTCCAGACAGGTTTTCTGTGCCATTACATCAGTTTTGTCGGTACAGCATGTAAAAAATCCCTCGAGTANGTGGGGGCCCTGGTCTGTGGACCTGGGTTCCTTCTCCCCGGGCTCCGCGGGGCTCCCTGTTTTTTTTTTTGGTTTTTGTTTTTGTGGTTTTTTTTTTCCCCCACGTTCCCTCCTGTAAATTCGCTCGCGTGCGAACGAACGATTCCAGCTCCCTCGCTCAGCAGCATCGCGAGCGGGGCAGTTGCCACCCGAAGGTCAGCAAGGGGGAAACCTCCTCCCTTGCCTCTTCTTCAGGGGATGGGAAGAAGAACCGATGCTGGAAGCATATTAGGCTGAGAAGAACCAACCCTTCAATCAGGGAAAGCCCCAAAGCCCAGGCACTTGCCCACCCCAGCCCACATTCCCAGCGCCAGGATGCCACGGGGTCCCTCGAATCCTGCTGGGAGAATCCGAGCAAACACCGGGAAGAACCGCGAGGACACAGATACTCCTTATACTGTACTGTTGATGCATGTATATATATATATAAAAATTTTAAAAAATCGACATTCACTGAACACTTGTTAAAAAGGCATGTCTCAAATTCTGTAAGCTTTTNAATTTTGAAAGCTTTTTTTTTTTACTCTAACTTATTTTTAATAAAAATACGTATAAAAGTAAAAAGCTGCATGCCATCCCGTTAAGTATACGTTTGCACACTCATTCACCCCTGCTCACACTTATCTGTATCCGATAAAATACATGCTCGTGGCTGTAATAACAAATTTCACGTTCCATCAAGGTGTTTTTTAACGTCCCCTGAAGTATGACCACTACAGATCGACAAACCCGAAAGATATTAGCAATTGCGTACTCTTGGCACTCGTGGGCACTTTCTCTAAAGAAAGAAATGTTAAAATACAAACTAGAGGAAAGGGTAGATTATAGAAGGGCAGATTAATATTTGCACAGAGCCTGGAAGGCAGAACGATGTTGAAATAGTGCGTGTGTATGTGTGTATGCATGCGTGTGTGTACATAAAAACCAATTCCTTCAAGGGCTGGATTACTTCATACATTAGTCACTAATCTCTCGCAATGTTCTGATGAATGTTATGGTCTGAGCTAAACACGCCGTGAAATCTGCTTGGGCTTTATCGAAACAAGTCGGTTTTTTCACCCGCAGATCGTTCTGTTTGAAGCTTTCCTTTCCCAACACACCTTCGCTGTTCGGCACAATGTTTTTGCGAGGAGAATAGAAGCTATTCAGAGACTGAACCCGGCGCTGAAAGAAAAAGAGGTAAAGGAGAAAGTTCGGGGTCCGAAATAACAGTAATTAGAAAAAAAGAACAACCAGCGCCCCAAATCATGTTTATCGTTTATCTTAGATGATCTGTGCTTACAGAAGACTTGGAGGAGAAAAAAAAAGCCTGCCTATTTTCATCCTTTTTAAAAAACAATCAATCAATCAATCAATCAATCAATCAATCAAGTCCGAATTATCATTTCGGCTCTTGTTTAAAGCTCTTCGGGTTTAGAGACGCTCCTGAACTGTAATTCAGTACGACGGGCAGTTAAAGCTCCGCTCCTTTCCTTTTTGCGATCTTTCAGAGGCTTTCCTGAACCCTCCTGACAACACGAAGCAGCCTTAACATTACACAAGGTGAGAAGAAGGCAACCTGCGTAGGCTTTTTATTCCCAGCAGATATTGAACAGCGTTCGCCCTGCTGAGGTCTCGCTCGCTGCAGCCAGCGAGATTGTCCCCAAGAGAAGCAGCTGGAGCCCGGTGGTGTCAAAACGACCTTCCTGGAGCAAGTTTTCTTTGGACCGAGAGATGACAACAGGATTACGTTTCGCCTGCTGCGCTCCGGGGAATAAAAGAATAAGAAGGAGGAAAAATAAAAGGCGGAAGATGCGCAGAACTCCCACAAGCTGCCCCCAGGTCGAGCAGGCAGCCTCCTGCCCTTCTGAAGGGCTGAGCACCGGCGGGGACACACTCGAGGAACTGAAGAGGATTTCCAAGCCCAAGAGCAGAACCTCTCTGACCCCGCAGCCCCAGCGCTCCTCGGCCAAGGCCACCGCGGCAGAGTCCCCTCCCTCCGCTCATCACACACATCACGCTCTTATCACCGTCTTTATTGAAGGAGCAGCTTTTATTCGGGGGAGAGGAGAAAAAAAAACCAAACAAAACCAACCAAAAAAACCGAAAAAACGAAAACACACGCACACACAAAAAGGAAAAACGTTGTGGCCAAGCGTCAATAAAATGCACACGCACATATATAATATATACAGACATAAAAATAAAATAAGGGGGAAAAGATCAGTCTTCTCTTTCCAGTAGCATGGGGCTGGGCCTTAAATGCACAACCCAGTCAGTACAGGAGACAACGCCTGACATTTCCTTGAGCCCTTTCCCCGATCCCGCCTCCCTCTCCCCCCCACCCCCCGAACAATAATTAATTAAAAAAAAAAGCTGCACTGTCTTTGTGAATAAAACCACTACTCTTATAAATAATTTAAGGTCCTCCCTTCCCGCGAAACGCTAGTTGCCGGGCAGTAGGAAGGGTTTCTTTTGGCACAGGGATGCCCCACTCTGCAGCACAGACCCGGGGCTCTGCAGCAGCCCCTCCCGCAGCCCCCCCTGCTCCTCCCGCAGCCGACCCCGGCCCCTCTCCACCCCCCCGGGCTGTGGTGGCAGGAGATGCGGGGACAGGAGAGGGGATGGAGAGGAGGCGGCGAGAGAGCGGCTGAAGTCAAGTAGTCTCAACGAACAGTAAGAAGCACTTGAGGCTCATGGCTATGTCCAAACCGACAGTTTTCTTTTCTTTCTTTCTTTTTTTTTTTGTTTAAATTAAACCCACTGTCATTTCATTAAGGCACAGTCACCAAGTATATATATATATATTCTTTTCTTTTTTTTTCTTGGAGGCTCTGGTGGCCTCTGGAGTTGAAGTGCGGGCTCCAGAGCCGCCTCCTTCCCCCCTCCCCGCCTCTCCCGGGCAGGCCCTTCGCAAGGCAGGAGGGGGGCTGCATTAAGCCAGGGGGGTCTCCACGGCGTACGGCCGGAACGGGGCCGGCGCCCCCGCCGCGGGCTGCGGCCTGAGGGGCCCGTACAGCGGCGGCGGCGGAGCCCCTCGCCCGTCCTTGGCGAGGCCGGCGGGGAAGAGCGGAGCCCGCGGGCGCTCAGGCGGCTGCCGCCCGCCCCCCAGCAGCGGAGGCTCGGGCGGCT